>PVLD010000439.1:7905-36366 GCA_004027595.1 Dinomys branickii | reverse complement strand
CTGTATTTCTTTATCTGAGAATTGTGTATTCATCTCAGATGCCCATTTCGGGATTGGGTCTTTGAATTTGGACAGGTACATGTTTTTTAATTCTTTATATGTTCTAGATAGAAGACCTTTGTCTGAGGGACAGCCAGCTAGGATTTTTTCCCAATTTGTGGGTATTCTTTTTACTTTGCTGGTGATTTCTTTAGATGTACAAAAACTTTTCAGGAGGATGAGGTCCCAATTATTGATTCTTTGAAGTGTTTCCCTTGCAGTTTCATTTTTGTTCATGAACTCTCTGCCTACTCCTATGTCTTCAAAATTTTTACCTACTTTCTCTTCCAATAGATTTAGAGTTTCTGTTTTAATGTTGAGGTCAGTGATCCACTTTGACCTGAGTTTGGTGCATGGTGATAGACTGGGGTCTATTTTCAGTTTTCGGCAAGAGGCAAGCCAGTTTTTCCAGCACCATTTATTAAACAGTCCTTCTTTTTTCCAGTGAGTTTGGTTGACCCCTTTGTCAAATATTAGGTAGCTGAGTGGGTTTTTCATTATGGTTGCATCTTCCAGTCTGTTCCATTGATCCTCAGGTCTGTTTTTTAGCCAGTACCAGGTTGATTTTATTACAGGAGCTTTGTAGTATAATTTCAGGTCAGGGATTGTGATTCCACCTGACTTGTCCTTATTGCCCAGGATTGCTTTTGCTATTCTGGGTCTCTTCTGGTTCCAGATAAATTGGAGGCATATTTTCTCTAGATCTGTGAGGTATGCTAATGGTAGTTTAATGGGAATTGCATTGAATCTGTACAACAGTTTTGGTAGTATGGCCATTTTTACAATGTTAGTTCTTCCTAACCATGAGCATGGTATGTCTTTCCATTTATTGAAATCCTCTTCCATCTCCTTTTTCAGAGTACTGTAGTTTTCACTGAATAAATCTTTCACATTCTTTGTTAGATTGATTCCTAAATATTTCAATTTCTTGGTTGCTATTGTAAAAGGTATGGTTTCCTCAATTTCTCTCTCAGTCTGTTTGTTGTTTGTGTATAGGAATGCTATTGATTTTGGAGTGTTGACTTTGTATCCAGCTACGCTGCTGAATTTGTCAATTAATTCCAGGAGTTTTCTTGTGGAGTTTTTGGGATCCTCCATGTATAGTATCATGTCATCTGCAAATAGCGATAGTTTAACTTCTTCCTTTCCTATCCTTATTCCTTTTATTTCTCTCTCTTGTCTGATTGCTCTGGCAAATGCTTCCAGAACTATGTTGAATAGGAGTGGTGACAATGGACATCCTTGTCTTGTTCCTGACTTTAAAGTGAAAGTTTTCAGTTTATGTCCATTTAGTATGATGTTGGCTGTTGGTTTGTCATAGTTGGCTTTGATCAGATTGAGGTAGAGGCCATCTATTCCTATTTTTTCTACGGTTTTTAACATGAATGCATGTCGAACTTTATTGAAAGCCTTCTCTGCATCTATAGAGATGATCATGTGGTTTTTGTCTTTGACTGTATTAATATAATGTATTACATGTATTGATTTGTGAATACTGAACCATCCCTGCATTCCTGGAATGAATCCTACCTGGTCGTGGTGTATAATTTTCCTTGTGATTTGCTGTAATCTATTTGCCAATATTTTGTTGAGTATCTTTGCATCTATGTTCATTAGAGAGATCGGCCTATAGTTCTCTTTCTTGGTTGGGTCCCTCTCTGGTTTTGGTATCAGTATAATACTTGCCTCCCAGAATGTGTTAGGGAGAGTTGCTTCCTTTTCGATTTCATTGAAGAGTTTGAGGAGTGTTGGCATTAAATCTTCTCTGAATGTTATATAGAATTCTGCTGTGAATCCATCAGGGCCTGGGCTTTTCTTTGTTGGTAAGTTTTTAATAACATTTTCAACCTCATTAATTGATATTGGGTTGTTCAGGATTTTTACGTCTTCCTGATTCAATTTTGGCAATTTGTACCTTTCTAGGAATTTGTCCATTTCTTCTGTATTTTCTATCCTATGGGAGTACAGATTTTCAAAGTAGGTATTAATGGTCTTTTGGATTTCTGTGGGATCTGTAGTGACTTCATCCTTTTCATTCCTTATTTCATGAATTTGAGATCTTTCCCTTCTTTTTTTGATAAGGTTGGCTAGGGGTTTATCAATTTTATTTATTCTTTCAAAGAACCAACTCTTGGATTCACTAATTTTTTGTAGAGTTGTCTTCATCTCAATTGCATTAATTTCTGTCCTGAGTTTTATAATCTCCTCCCTTCTTTGGGCTCTTGGTTTGGCTTGTTGCTCTTTTTCTAAGAGTTTGAGGTATAGCATTAGGCTATTTATTTGCTCTCTTTCTGTTTTCTTTGTATATGAGTTCATTGGTATAAATTTCCCTCTGAGGACTGCTTTCATTGCATCCCACAGATTCCGGTAGGTTGTACTTGCATTTTCATTTATTTGTAGGTATCTTTAATTTCTTCTTTAACTTCTTGTGTGACCCATTGGTTATTCAGGAGGTTGTTGTCTAATTTCCAAGTGTTTATGCGGTTTTTGGAGTTCTCTTTGTCATTAATTTCCAATTTCATTGCATTGTGGTCTGATAATATGCATGGGATAATTTCAATTCTTTTGCATTTAGGTAGATATGCTCTATGGGCTAGAATGTGGTCTATTTTAGAGAAAGGCCCATGTGCAGCTGAGAAAAATGTGTATTCTGATATTGTGGGGTGGAATACTCTGTATACATCTACTAAGTCCATCTGTTCACACTTTTGGTTTAGGTCTGTTATTTCTTTGCTTAGTTTCTGTCCAGTTGACCTGTCTCTTTGCGTCAGAGGGGTGTTTAGGTCTCCTATTACAATAGCGTTATTAGTTATTTGATTTTTCACGTCTGTTTAGATTTGACTTGTAAAATTAGGTGCTCCATTGTTTGGTGCATAAATGTTTAGGACTTTTACCTCTTCCTCTTGCAGCTTTCCCCTCACTAGTATGTAATGGCCTTCTTTATCTCTTTTGATTATTTTTGGTTTGAAGTTTACATTGTCTGCAAGCATAATAGCTACCCCTGCTTTTTCTTGGGGACCTGTTGCATGGAGAATTGTTTTCCAACCTTTACCTTTCAACCTGTGGATTTGCTTTTGAGTAAAATGTGTTTCCTGTATACAGCATATCGTTGGATTGTGTTCCTTAATGCACTCTTCCAATCTTTTTGTTTTGACTTGTGAATTGAGGCCATTTACATTAATGGTTATAATGGTTATATGTTGGCTTATTCTAGTCATGTTATTTACTTGTTGTTGTTTTCCTTCTTTTGCTGTCTGTTTACTTACTTGTTCTGTTTAGGGGGTTATTTCTATCGTTGTTCTTGGGATTGTGGTCTCTTTTTTCTCTGTCTAGAATATCTTTTCGTGATTTTTGCAATGCTGGTTTGGCGCTCATGAAGTTCTTCAGTTATTCTTTGTCATGGAAATATTTTATTTCTCCATTGAATTTGAGGGATAATTTTGCAGGATACATCAGTCTGGGTTTGAAGTTGTTTTGTCTCAGAATCTGTAATATCTCACTCCAAGCTCTTCTTGATTTCATGGTTTCCGTTGAGAATTCTGCTGTGATTCTGATGGGCTTTCCTTTATTGGTGATCTGTTTCTTTTCTCTAGCAGCTTTTAATATTGTGTTCTTTTGCTGGATATCTGGGATCTTGACTATTATATGTCTGTGTGTGGTTTTCTTTGGGTTATGGCTCGTTGGCATTCTATGTGCCTCGATTAACTGTACTTCAGTATCTTTTACCGTGTTTGGGAAATTTTCTGCTATTATTTCAGCAAATATTCTCTTTATATCATTTGTGTTGTCTCCTGCTGTTTCACTGACTCCTATTACTTGATATATTTCGTTTTGCCTCATCTTGCAGCTGTTGGATTGATTTTTCTTGGGTCTTTGATGATTTCATGAGATCCTTTCATGCTCATAAGCTACCATTCTGTCTTCAAGGTCTGAAATTTTATCTTTGATTTCATTTAAGTGGTTTTGCAAGCTTTCAGTGGAAGTTTTCAAATCCTGGCAATCTCTTTGGATCTGTTTCATTGTTGGTAATTCATTCCTTAATTGCTCTTGTAACGTTTCCATTTTTCTTCTAATCTTTTATCTATTTCTTCTCTATGTGTACGGAACATTTCTTCCATTATAGTTTTCAGTTCATTTTTTTTCTGAGAGATCATTGCAGGTATGTGGCTTATTTCTGCTTTAAGCTCTTCTATGGCCTGATGGAGTTATTTCTTTATTTCTGACGCAATCATTTCAGAACTTGCAGGTATGTGGCTTCCTAGTTCCCCTGTATCCTCACATCCAGGACTTGTTCTGGGTGGGGTTGAGTTCTGAGACTGCGTTTTTTTTCTGTCTTCCCATTTTTGGGTATCAGATTCAAAATATTGAGCAATAAATTACCCAGGCAGTTCACCAGGCAAAGGTCTGTTGCAAAGGCTGCTCCAATGACTCCTTCTCTTTGGGAGAATGTCCCTTAAGCTTTCTGCTGAGAGTTCCCCTTAAAAGGTTGCTCAGATGCTGGTTTGTGGGGTGAGCTACTCCCTACCAAGAGACCTGGGTGGGTCATGTAAAACTGCTCCCCCGCCCTCCCAGGTTTCTCTGCAGGTATGGGGACGGATCTCCTCCCCCACTCGGTGATCCAGTCGCAGCGCGCAGATAGCTCACCAGTTTCAGAATCCATGCAGGCAGGAAGATTCCAAAGTGCCAATTTTTTGTGCTACGTCCGCGATCTGCCACTCCCTGATGCTTCTGTTTTCTCGTGCTCTCCGGGTCTGGGGGAGGGAGCGGGATGCTCAGCTCCTCTGTGCTCCTCACACTGCCTTGGCTGTGGACTGCAGGCCGCTGAGGGCCTTGGCTGCAGGGGCCGGAACCGGAGCGGGATCCTGGTTCAGCATTCTGATTTGCGCAGCCTGCCCGAGGAGCGTGGGTTCTGTGACCACCCTGCGCTGCAGCTGCTAAAAAGCCGATTTCTGGCTGCAGTCGCTCTCAAGCCGCTCAGGGTCGGGAGGTGGGAGGGACCGAGCTACCTGTGCCCCCATGGTGCTCGGACCCAGCCGAGCCACCACCCATCCACCACGCCGAGCGTCTCTGGTGCCCAGCGCTCCAGGCTTATCCGCATCTCCCCACGGCAATTTGGGCCGCCCTGCCGTGTCTCCTCGGGCAGCGCAGAGAAACACATTCAATTTGAACTTCCGGGCCAAGGTCCCGGCATTCGGGAGAGCCAAGCCTGTCTCTAGCTGGGGGTCTCTATCAGGGAGGATCCCTCCTTTGCTGCTCACCTGGGCACCATCTTCCCGGAAGTCTGTATGAGTTTTTTCAAATAATTTATATCTCTGATGTGGAACTGCTCAAAGGACATGTAAAAAAGCGCAAAACATACAGCCTTACAGGATGGTGCAGGATGTGGTTTGTTTTCTTTAAAATTATATTTTCTCATGAATAAATTACAAACAATTTCATTAGAAGAGCCTTTGAAAGTGTGTTTTTTTTTGATAATGTTAATAGTTTTGCCATGTATTATAAATTTACTGATTATACTGCTTATGGAATTTGAACTATAAGAGCTGAATTACATTTGTGCTGAGCCTGGCAGTATTATTAAATGATATGACACCTTCCCAGTGCATTGTCTACAATGTTAAAATCAGATAGACTATTGTAGAAAACATCCATTTAAACTAAATACAAAAAATAAGTATATGACAATGTCCCCTGAAGGGAGATTTCTATAATCTCTATGCTTGAGTTTCATTAGACATGTTGAGAATATACAGACAAGAAATGCTTAGTCTATAAGAAGAGATGACTCAGAATTGTAACTTGGATTCTTCAATGGTTGCAGAAAGAAATTCCCCTAGGATGAGAAGCCTCTTAGCAAATAGATGAAAATAGAAGTCCCAGTACAACTTCACTCTTAAGTTCACCTTGATAATTTAAGAAATTTTAGAATTTCCTACATTTCTACGTTTGAAGACTATTTGATGGGAATAGTTAAAACAATAATAACAGATAACAAATTTGAACACAGTCTAGGCAAGTCCTACAGAGATGACAGGTCTCAACTTTCTGATTTTAGAGGAAGAGTATTTCTGTTTTCCAGCAGCCCTGTTGACTGCGCTTCTGACTTTTTTTGAGACAGGGTTTCACGATGCAGTTTAGGTTGACCTTGAACTCACTTTGTAGCGAAGACTGGCTTGAACTGATGATTACCCTCTTACTTAAGCCGCTCAAGTTCCGATTTTACAGTCCTGCACCACAGCACCCCGCCTACTCCTGATAATTTTTAAGAATGGAAAGATTGGATATGCTAATATTTCATGTGTATGAAAAACTGATAGTGTTCTTCCTTAATCTCTCTAAAAAAGATCTTTCCCATCCACAGAAAAAGTGTTTAGAGGTAAGTATCTTGTTGCCCATGTAGAGACAATATCTTCCAGCTCTGCTGACATCCAGCTGTGGGAACATGACTTAGTTTACAACAATGCAGTGTGAACTTCCTCTACACCCTCGTACAGTGAGCTCACTCCTCTCTCTGACAGATGCCTTAACTGCCTTTCACGGGTCAGTGATAACACCATTTTAACCACAAAGACAAACAAGTAACCTTGAGGTGCAGGAGCATATTGGAAAAATGGGTCCCTGACACATGCTAAAGTAGTTCTACCACACCACTTGAAACTAGCTCAACTATTAACAGAATTAAGAAAATCAAGTTCTAGTACATGTATTAAGAATATCTAAATTGCAAAAGCAACTCAGATGTTATATGAAGGGTATTCACTCTTCATCCTGAATCAAGACCAAAATTCTTAAAATTATTTATTTACTTATTGCAGAGCATGGCTCCTAATAGCATTAAAAAATGTGTATTGATGATCATGATTTTTCTGAGAAGGTATCAATATCTATTTCAGTCCATATCAGCTTTAGACCAAAAAAGAACTTCATACATTTGAGGCTACTGATCACATTTCTCTTCTATGGACCAAATCCAAAATTTTTTTTTTTGCCTTTCCTAGTTAAGATTTACTTTTCAGATGTTTAATTATGTCACTGTCATTCTTCTAGATAATGTTTAGTTTCTCAACATTTCTTTAAGATATAATGATAAAATAAGTACATAAAGTGGTAGAAATTAGAGTGGAAAGATTGTTTTCTGATTGTTTTCTATTTAGATGTGATATTTAATTTAGTACATTCATGGGTTGGTTGTTAACCCCAGAATCACAGTTAACAATATTTACAGCATGCTTTTAAAAAATATTCTTTTTCTACATATTTCTTTACTACTATAAAAAATCATCTGTACTATTAGCATTTACTCCTCAGTAACTCCTTACTTTTTGAATTCTTTTATGTTTGTATGATTTATTTTATTATTCATAAATATGAAAATTATATTTTAATTTGGCTAAATTATTAATATAGATACTCAAAAATAAGGCAGCGTTCAGTGAGTCATCAACTGAGAACTATGGGTAATTACAGATATCTGACCTGGCTGAGAACCTGTGGACAAACCACCTGAAGAATTGTATTAAACCCCATGTAATAAAACCTACATTATCAAACAGGGTATATATTTCTGACCCAGTTACAAGGCCTTGTTTTAGTCCATTTTCCATTGCTAATAGAATCCTCAAGACTGGGTAATTCCTAAAGAGAAGAAGCTTATATGTAACTCACAATTTTGGAGGTAGGATTGTAGCCACCCATAGTGGAGGTCTCGGGCTACATCATAACAACGTAGATGGTATTATATGGAAAGAGAGTGGTGAGCAGGTGCCTATAGAAGAAATAAAACACAAAAGGTATTGTATTTATATAATATTTCATAATAACTCAGTGTAGCAGTAATTAATCTAGGCCTACAGGAGTGCGAACTCAGGTGCCCTGTTAATCTGTTCACGATGCGGCAGCCTCCGTGACCCAAACATCTCTCACCAAGCCTGGTTTCTCAACACTGATGAATTAGAGACCAACTCTCAGCCTGAGTTTGGGTGGGGAGAAATAATATTCAAAGTGTAGCAGCCTAAAAAGTCGATAAAGGTAGTCAAGATTACCATAGTCACTCCACAATCCCAGACTACTATGTTTCTTGTTTTACCATCATTCTACCATTTTAAATGTGACTAAATAGCTACTATGTGCCCAGAAAAGGATAATATCAATGTGTCTACTCCATTTAATTATGGTAACAATTTTTTTTTCCTTAAGTCTCATCCAGTATGTGTCTTCTTACACTTTACTGTTTAGGAGGCAGACATTTGAACGGGGCATATTGGTGCCCAGAACAAATTTGAGATGTGTTAGTAAAGAAGGGAGGGAAATTGCCTGTTAGTATATAATTTGCCAGGTTTGCCATGGCTTACAGTGGTGGTGTCCAGGGTAAATTCCCATATTATGGACAAGAATTTACCATTTGATAGGATAAAAAGTGAAAGCAACAATTATGACTGCTTATGTTTCATTCTTTGAGAAGACTGAAATATTTTCTCTGAATCAGGTGCCTGACAAGGGACAGGAGGCCCTTGCTGCCAAATAATACGGAGAGAAACTTTTTTCAAAAAGTTCTGAAAAATAGCAGTCAAGGTGTTTAGTTTTTTTTTTCTTAGGAAGAGAGTCCTGAGAAGAGGATGAGTGTGAATTTAAGTCTCCAGTTAGTTGTGACATACAGATTTAACGCAACTCAAATCTAAATGACAACAGTGCTTTTCACAGGAGTAGAGAAAATAATCTTAAATGGAAGCAGAAGCGATCCGAATAGCAATCCTGGGAACAAGAACAAAGGGAAAGGAGTCACGACTCAGGACTTGAAGTTACACCGCAAAGCCACTATGAGAAAAAGCGGGGCACTAGCACGGAAACAAGAACAAGGATCAGTGGGGCAGAACAGAGAATACAGAAACAGTCCTAGACAAAAATTCAACTATTTGAGCGTTGACAAAGGGGCCAGAAGGTGGAAGGCAAAAGAGCCACTTTAATAAATGGTGTTGGGAAAACTGGTCGTGCAGAAGACTGAGTTTAAACCCATGTCTCTCACCATATACCAAACTAAAATAAAAATGGATCAAAGAACTGAAGTTTTAAACAGAGACATTTAACCTAATGAAAGATAAAATGGGCAAAACTTGAAGATGCAGGTACAGGCAGAAACATCCCAAACAAAGCTCTGGTTGCACAGAAAATAGTACTAAAGTTCAACAAGTGTGATCATACCAAAATAAAAAAGCTTGTGCACAGCCAACAAAACAACCAACAGTATGAAGAAAAAAATCTACAAAATGGGAAAACTTTTTGCCAGCTATTCCTCAGACATAGGGCTGATATCTAGAATACTTGAAGAGGTAAAATCATACACTCCTCCAAAATAAAAAACCCAGTGAAATATTGGGCAAGTGAAATAAACAAACACTTCACAGAAAAGATGTACAAATGGCCAACAAATACATGAAGAAAAAAATTAAAACAACACTGAGATTCTGTCATACCCCAGAAGCAATGGTCATTATCAAGAAATCAAATAACAATAGCCCCTGGCAAGGCTGTGTGTTAGGCTGGGGGGTTGTTTGGAAACAATGCTTCTATGTTGTTAGAGGGAATGTAAATTATTTCAACCAGTATCGAAATCAGCAGGGAGATTCCTCAAAACCGTAAAACTAGAAATTCCACGGATGCAGCAATAGCTGGGGAATACCGCTTCTCGGTATCTTTCTGAAAGTATTAAAGACAAGATATTATGGTGATACATGCATTCCTGTGTTCATAGCATAATTTATAATAACTAAATCTTGGAAGCCGCCTGTATGTCAATAGATGTATGGATAAAGAAAAGGTGGTATTTACTCCTAACGGAGTACTACTTTCCCGTAAAGAACACTAAGTTTAGTCATTTGTAGGAGAATGGAGGCACCTTGAGGCCATAATGGTGAGAGAACTAAATCAGACACACAAGCTTAAATAGCACATGGTTTCTGTTATGCGAGGAACCCAAAGCATATACAAAGAGCAAAATAAAAGATATGTGACAGGAAGTAGGGAGCTACATCTTTCTCAGAAGGGGAAATAAGAGATGACAGGGAGGAAAAGGAGATGAGAAAAGGAACTAAAGTGTTATGTACATCCACCAGCTCCACACAAGGAATGCAAACATTATGTGCTACACATATATACTACTAAAAAGTGGGTCACACTTACTACTTTTGATGAAGAGCGCTTTCGACATGCAAGACTATTCAGAAACACATCCTTTATTTTTTTGACTACACACTCATCATTCAAGAGAGAACTGTTAAGCTTTTCTCCTGTCTTTTCATGAGCCCGTTTAACCCACCTCCAGATATAGTAGAAAATGGTTAGTCTCAATACTTGCTCTATTGGTTTTACTTTGGAGCTCTCTGAGAATCCATTAGTACTTAAGAAACATAAGAACTTACTGGCCTTTCTATTGTTTGTGGGGCTATTCTATTTTTGTAGTTACTTAAAACCACAGTGGGGTGTTGATTCATTTTATCATAACGGTGGACAGAAGAAAGGGAATTAGTCCCATTAGTGCTAACAGGCCACAGTGGAAATTGTCCCTGCTCTGAGATCAAACATGCACAAGACTGAAATCTCTAGTTCTTAATACTGAGTGATGTTTGTCAAGTCATTCAACTCTGAGACTATTTGCTTATGTGGGAGTTGGGTTTATGACACTTTGCAACATAGGAATCCCAGTGACCTTCTCAAATTCTTCACTAGAATGACTTACAAGAAACAGAATTTCACAGAAATTATTTCTAACTTTAACTAAACTTTACAGCAAGAAATTTAATGAAAGATAACTTTAGCATGCTTTGCACTTCTGAAAGGTGACAGCCATCAGAAATGGTACACAAAGGCTATTATTTTCCATCCCGGTTGTTGCTAGAATTATAGCTCTCTAGCCAAGTTGTGGCTTTTGTCATTTTTCTTAAATTTGCATTGACTGTTTTCCTAAAAATAATGCATTAAACCTCTAAACACTGACAGCTAAAAAATACAAACTCAGCATCTACTCATAATTTCATTCCAATCTTGTTGCCACAGTGACGTGTGTGTTGTACTTTTCTCCTTTGCGTACCATATCATTGTGGCTCCCACTTGTACTACATAAGTTTGTGCATGTGGCTGTGTACAAGGCTAACCACTAAGAGTAGTATTTCAAAATTCTTCAAAGCTTTGATTGTAAGGATGATGTCTTTAATTCACATCACCCTGTGACTACTTTCTTTGAAAAGCTGTAAATCTATATTTTACATTGAAAATTATGATGTTGTTATTAAAAATAAAACTGAAAATGTTCCTTACTTTGTATGGATTATGCACTTTTGTGCCCAGTTATTTGTTTAATATATATCTATATGTAAACTTACTCTAGGATGTACATCCATAACAATGTATTTGTGAAAAATATGTTTAAAATAATTAACATTCCTTGCATTATTTCTGTATAACTCATGTAAAAGACTAGCTCTGTAGGTAGGAAAATGTATGATCTTTCCAGCATGAAACATAAGGTCTACTTCAGACTCTTCTCTGCAGGCTACATTCTGAATGTTTCCAGACACATGGAAGAGATCATAGCTCACAGACATTGTGAAAGATACCTGCTGAGGATGTTTTTGGAGAAATAATCACTGTCCTATTCCTCTGAGACACTCTCATGATATTGTCTGCATTAGCTTGCTCAGGCTACCATAACAGAATACCACAGATTGTGTTCTTCACTAACATCAATTTATTTTACTCAAAATTCAACAGGCTGGAAATCCAAGATCAAGAGGCAGGTCTGATGTCTCCTGAGGTTTACAAATAGCTGCCTTCTGGCTGTGTCCTCACATGGTGCTTTCTCCAAATACTTATAACCCTGCTGTCTCTTCTTATAAAAATCACCACTCACATTGGATTAGAACTCTAACCTTATAAACTCACTGAAGTTTCTCTGCTCCTTTCATGGCCTCACCTTTGAAACATCATATCTGAGGTTAGGGCTTCCGCATAGACATTGTGTAGAGGGCACGATTTAGTCCATAAGGAGGTTATTATGGCTTGGGTCTAGATGTCTCCCCCAAAAAAGGCAGTTATAGGCGAGGCTCTTTTAGAGGTGACTGGATCTAGAACATGTGGTCCTGTGGTGAAGGCTGTGTGGTTACTAAATCAGGCTACTGGTTGGTTTGGCATCCACCCTAACCTGAGTAGCCTAGACAGAATATACAAGGGGTGGAAAAAAAACTGCTACTGCTACTTGTGGCTTGGTGTCTTCTGCCTTCTGTCTTCTGCCTGCCATAAACTGTTTCTCCTCTGCCACACCCCACTGTCATGCCACCCTGCCTTGGAGGCAGCTGATTACAGACTGAAGTCTCTACAAACTATGAGCCAAATAAACTTTTCTTTCTTTAACTTTTTCTCTCAGCGATGAAGAAAGTAACTAGGACAAATGACTCTGCTACCTATTTTAGAGAAGGGTCTGTCTCTATTTTAGTTTACAACTGCTGCACCTGAACAGAGCTTTATTGGAGAAGAAGCAAGAAATGTATACTATCTTGGGGTCACTACTGGTACATGTTGCTTGGGGAGGGCAGTACAGTATGATTACTACCTCATACATAATATGAAGGCAAACTCCTTTTCCAGTTAGAGTTTCAGCAGATATTTTCATTTTGGAGAATTTTTAAAACTTTGTAGAGTAAGTGGGAAAACAGGATATATTTATATTATATTTTATATCATATTGATATGTATTATAGTTTAGATGTAAAATGTCCTCCAAAGGTCTCATGGGTTTAGAAGGTGACTGGATGATGAGCACACTATGTACTTAACAGTTAATTCACCCACTGATGACATCCATAGCTGACTATGTGTTTGGAGGCAGGGCCTGGTCGGGAGAGGGGTCGCTGGGGTGCACCCTAGAGAGTGTGTTCTTGTCCTCAGTGCTTCCTCTCATTCACTCTGCCTCCTCTCGGTTCCCATGACACAAGCAGCTTTTCTCCTCCAGGCTTTTACATCTTGATGCTTCTATGTTGGAGCCACCTGCCATGGACTGAACCTGCGTGCTGCAGTGACCCTCTACTCCTCTGTACTCCTGGCAGTGGGGGCTTTGTCCCAGTGCTGGGGAGCGACGCATGCAGTGTGCAGCATTTCCCAGAATGTCACTGCTCTGTCTAGCTATGGCAAACGGAGCTATGAAATAACATTTATCTGGCATAAGCACACAAAATTATGAGTTAAGTATATGTCATTTCTGCATTTCATAGAAGAAAAACCCTATTGGATCAAGGTCACATAGCAAGTGCCTGAAATACTGACATTGAGAAGAAATGGAATACAGTGGCCATGTTTATATATGGTAATCTGATCAACTGGGTAACAATACGCAATGGAATTACCATGCTGAATTCCTACCATCTTGTCTAGTGAAACTCTCCATTATCTCTAATGTTTTGTTTAATAATTATTTTCTTATTCTTTTTAGTGGTTTGGACAATCTTTCATTCTTATATCTGGTCATCTGAGCAACGTAGTTGAGGGTAGTGATATGTAACATAACAACCACTGCTAATTCATGTTATTTTGTCTTGAAACCCTTCATCACTTCAAACGTTCTTGCTTTGGTTTGTTTATGTTTGTGATGCTGGTATGCTGCTATTGCTCTTTTTTGGTTTTATTTTGTTTGTTTCTCATTTATTACTCTCTTTAAAATAAAATTAAAATAAAATATACAACAGTGAGGCACAAAATAATTTGACCTGAAATCTTAAATTCTGGCTTCTATGCAGTGACTTCTGGCAAGTTACCTAGTCCCTTTAGTTACTCCCTGTCTTGATCAATGAGATTGTATTTCTGATGTATTTTTCTACATGGCAAACCATCTCAGTACCTGGGCATTTAAGGTGAGTGATCTTCCCTGGTCTGCAAGCTGACTGGGCACAGCTGGGCAGTTCTCATTTGAGGTCCATCATGGAAGTGTAAGCAGTTGGTGTTGGGGGGTGAAGTTATCCAAAGACTCCTCTGAGTTGGATGAGCATAATGACACATGCATGTGGCT
This sequence comes from Dinomys branickii, assembly GCA_004027595.1. Lineage (NCBI taxonomy): Eukaryota > Metazoa > Chordata > Mammalia > Rodentia > Dinomyidae > Dinomys > Dinomys branickii. The sequence continues at coordinate 22,277 of PVLD010000439.1, read as the reverse complement.
GGTTGCAGCAGTTGATGCTGTGGCCGTGTAACTCAGCTAGGCCTGTAGCTGTGGTCTCTCATGTAGTTCAGGCTCTTGTAGCATGGAAGTAGGTTCAAAGACGGAGCTTCTCAAGCATCAGCACTTAAATGTCTCTGAATATCACATCTTATATATTTCATTGCCCAAGAAGCTCACTTAAAATAGTCAGGATTTAATGGAAAGGCCATTAGATCTCACGCTGAAAGATGCGTGCTCTTCCAGCTAGGGAAGACCTTGAGAATGAATGACTATGGAGTGTTCTCTCTTGGCCACTGCGATCACGTTTCTCCTACTTGTCAAATACGTTCATTTTTTCCAGAGCCCCAAACTCTCGGTTCATAATGAAACTGGCTTGAAGTCCAGAATCTCTCAGCTAAATCACAGATGGTCTCTCATCAGAAGACACTGTATAAGCACAGCTCCCAGAGGACAGTTCCTCTGAACGTGGCATCCTGTGGACTGGAGGCCATCTTATGTCTCTCGTACACTAACACACATGTTGAGTCAAACATAGGACAGCAAAAGAGACTTCCACTTAGAAAGGGAAAAGAGGGACAGCACAGAGCTGCCACCGGTCCACAGAAGTCACAAAACACTTCCAGGATGACTTAGGTGACCCAGATGCATGCTTACGTAGCACCACAGGCTTATTCTTCTCACCAATATTATTAAATTATTGTTTTTTATCTAGCTTGTCCACTCAGTGACAATAGTTCTGAGAATAAGGTCTCTATCTTTTCCGCATTGTTTATCAATGGCTACCACTTAACAGGTAAGTAAGTACTCAGTGTTTGTCAAGTAAATTAGGATCAGATGTATGAAGTCCTGTTCCCTCTGCAAATGTGTGGCCTTGTTTCATTCATTTTATTTCTTCATGATTACATTGCTTCGTGTGACATGTAAGGAGTTCAAAGTAGACCTCCACGATTTGGACCAATTCTGTGAATCTATTCTTTTACTTCTGTTTTGATATTCTTTGGGTTCCATCACCAACACCACCTCATTCTCAGATACCACAGTCAGTCAGCATTCACTCTGAAGAGCTCCTCTCCTGGATGGGAGCTGACTCATAGAAACAGTAGTGCTTTAAATGATGTTTTTACAAATCAGTAGGTAATGAGGCTCAGGTGCACAACCACATTGTGCAAAGGAACCAAAGAACAGCTGAAGACGATCAAAGCCAGACAGTATTTGCATTGCGCTGCAGAAAATCTCTGAGTTCCTCCTGCTCTAGGGAACACAGTGCAGCCACAGCTGTAGGTAGGAGCAATTTAGGCTTACCTCCGATACCGTCACTGTGCCCTGAAGTTCTCACGATTTCTGTTCTTGGCTGTGCTGCGGCAGAAAATGTAGGCCCAATATCTCCTTTGAATTTCCATTTGTGGTTTGGTTTCTATTCGTTCTTGAGAGGCTTGCCTATGAGTTCTTCTGCAGTGAGTTACTTAGGAGACACGTGCCTCCCTTTAGAACCCAAATTTTGTTTCTGATCATTTCCTAAATTTTTTTTTTTAAAAAAAACTAGTCTTTCTCTGCGCCTATCACTGTTTTACTTTGTCTCTTGGTAAGCTCCCGCGGCAGGATTTCTAGGTCTTTCCCTTCCTTGTTATCTGTAATGTATTCATTGAGCAAAGCATAATTCTTATAAATTCAAGAGTTTCCATTGATTCAGCCTTCTCTCCTGCTGTTAGTGCTCTAAGTGGACCTGAATTCATTCTCTGTGTTCATTTATTAGGGTTTGAATTAGGTGACATCTCATGGGGGCAAAGCTCCCTTCTTGTCCTGTGTCTCAGTCAGTCCCTTTGTCAGCGTACCTAACAGCCCTAAATTATTGTCGAGAGGTTGAAGACATTCAGGGCAAAGCAGATTATGTTTAATTCATATCAAATTACATGCTTGAGTTTGTCTTCCCTGAGTTTATACTAAAAAGTGCAATTCAGGATTCTAGTGCCTCACATAAAGAACTCCCAATGATATGCACTTAGTGATCTCTTACCATGCGGCCACTATTGCTCGGTTTGTGAGGCATTGTTGCCTTGAAGTTTTCACAACTATCTGAGGTAGGTAACATTACTATCCTAATGATAAGGTAGAAAATGATTTACACATAAGTGAGTCACATGACACATAGACATATGTTTAGAGCCAGAATTTTAATCTTGTCTATCTGATCCCAAAGATCACAAGCTTAATTATTATACAGACTCATGTTTAGGCATAGAGTAGGTTTTGGTTATTAACACAATAACCCATTGTTAGAGAAGAGAACTCTTTCACAAGAACTGCCTCGGTAGTAAATATAATTTTTTATACCAAATAAAGCATAGCATTGAAATGTTCTCATTATTATTGGATATTTTAGCCACCTTTACTTTTTCTCAGCTTTTACTCCATCCTTAGCCCGCAGGCTCCGTGTTCTGCATGTATAACCAATCTTTCTACATGTCACATTGCAGCAAAGAAGGAGGTCATGATATATGTTTGTAGCCTTGTCTAGACTCTTAACACTGCAATTACAGTGCCATCTGTATCTCTAGATGTTAAAGCAAGTGTGAGTAAATAATCCATTTTATATAAATCAATTGATTTATATGATGCTTTGCAAATTATATTGTAGCTCTTAAGACAAGCCACAATATCCTATTTTCTATGACCAGAATTTCTCTTAATAGATTTTGGGCAAAAAAATTTCTAAAAACAAGTAAAACCTATTCGTTATTATTCAGTCAGAGGGACTTAGAAAGACAGCAGATGTTAGCCATAAAGGGCCCTGATAATTACAAAGGGTGGCGCACAGACTCACTAGCAACAAAAGCAGCAGAAGAGATTGTGTTGAGTGGCCAGCCCTTTGTGAAATATCCTTGAGAGAAGTCCAAAAATTGCAAAAGATTTGATTATAAGAACTCAGAGGGTTTAAGAGACACCAACAATATTTTACAGGAAATAAATTATATGTTGTCACCATAAAACCCGGGATTGATATCGAGGTCAGAGTTAGGAAGGAAGAAGGAAGAACAGAAATGGAGCAGAAGTCACTGATGTTGGAGTTTGTATATTTGGAGCAGGACAGTGCATAAGAGTCAAGGAAGATTCCTGAAGAAGCAAAGAGGAATAAGGCAAATGTCCCACAATAACTCTTTAATGGCGATTTAATTTCTTCTCCCAGAATTCTACACAGGCTGTAGCAACACAGCAGCCATATGTATTCGTTTGAGTCAGCTCCAATGATCACTTATGTATTAATTTCCTGAGGCTGATATAACCAATAACCATATTTTTAGTGACATCCAATAACATAGGTGTATTATTTCACAGTTTCAGAGGCCAAGCATCTTCAATCATGGCTCTAGGTAGGGTCCACTCCCAATAGCTGTTTTAGGGGTGTTTCTGTTCTTTGCTTCCTTCATTCAGGTCCTAATGGCAGATGGCATTCCTGGACTCACTGCTGGACCCTTCTGATCTCTACCTACCTGTTCACACTGCCCTTATTTCTTCTGTTGTCTGTCTCACATCTCCCTTTCTCAAATTCCATGGATTGCACATGGAAATATCTTTTGGAGGACTACCATTCACCTCCCAATAATCTGACTGAATATTCCTCTCCAATGCAATTCTTAAAGATTTAAATCCATCGCTCTTCAAGGTGATGATTTTTCCCTCCTTGGAGTGAATATGGATTTGATCTTCCTTTAGTGCAAAGGTTAAAGACAAGCATCACAGAAGGGTCCAGCTGTCATTCTCAAAGATGGCATCTTTTTTCCCACTCATCTCAACTAAAATGCTGGCTTTTTGAAAAACATCTTAAGAATACATGCTTAATAGCTTGATATATAATGCCAACAGAAGCATATGAAATAAAGTGTCCATTGCCAAAGGAGATTAGAGCAAACCTTCCATCTCCTAAGTCATCAGGGATCTGCTGAGAATCTAGAACAGTCACCCATAGTCTCAAGCATAAGCAAGCAAAAAAATGTCTAGTCTAAATCCAGGATTTGAAACAAATGTGCTAGGACGTCTAGCTTGATGGGATATTGAAATGGTTTTGTTTTGCTTTCTGCAAGGAAATACTGTGTGATCACCAGGAGTATTAGTAGCTCAGTTGATTTCCCAATAATGGGAATAAAGAACTAAACAGAGAGCTCCTGAGATAGTTTCAGCTAGTGCAGTATTACTAATTTGTTTTCCTAAGGTGTGTATAGCTAAGGACTTCAAAATAATTACAAACAGTAACTACAATTTGACCCTAAAACTGAATTTTTAAAAATCAAATCATAACTAGTGAGGCAGAGTTTATGAAGGTGAGCGTGTTCCCCAGTAAAATGCTAGTAGATACATGGGCCTCCATGCTACAGGATTTTAACTCTTGTGATTTACTGCATGACATATAACAAGCAGAAATAACAATCAAACAAAACTAGTAACAGGACAAGGACACCTGGGCATTTCAAGGGCCCGCTGAACGTCTTGCACCTTGTCTTTTTCATCACCTGTGTCTGCCGCCGTCTGCACTGAGGCAAACACTTGGCAAGAGAAAAAGATGGCACATGGGATATTTCAGTTCCCATCTTAGTTTTCTGGTTATTTTTTAAATCTGCAAATGCCTTTCCTTTTAATTCAGCACTAACAGCATCCCAGCGTCTTCTTTATTTCACACTCATATTCACTCTGTAACCTTCATCTGTCTGTTTCCTTCCAAACAGGGCCAAGTGACAAAAGCCTTTTGCTGCTCTAGAGGAAATAACATAGTGTCTATTGAATTTCCATCTTTCCATCTTTCACACGAAGGGGTTAACGATTGCGAAGGCAACAGATGCTTTTCCTTTTCTCTCTCTCCTTTCCTGTTTCTCTCCCTCCCTCTTCCCCCTCTATCTTTGTCCTATTCCCCTGGGTCTCTATTCCCTGCTTCCAAGTAAGAACCCAGCTGACAGCATTGTGCTGCGAAACAAGAGGTGTCAAGGACATTCTGCTGGGCGATGAACAGGACCATTGATCACTGCTTTTTCTTCAGTGTTTACAGAGACTCTCTGGGCAAGAGAGGTATCTCTACCATGCAAAAAGAATTGAGAGTACTGCACAGTTCGGACTTCTTGGAACAAAGCTCTGCGCTTATTAGGCTCTGAATATTCGGCACTTTAATATAGCTCTGTGTATTATATCATGGTTGTTTCAGTAAAGGAATATGTGTACTTACATCTAAAACACAATTCCGGAGTCTCTATGTAATAAATATGGTGAATAAAATGTTCACCCCCACAGATCTATATTGAAGCAAAACAAATGAGAAAACAACACTCTCAGGCATAAAAGTTTTAGTCTGGTAACTGTTTGCTTTGTAGAGAAAAAGAACAAAAGTAAAGTACATTTAAATTACCATTTGCAAAATAGTTATGATTTTTTTTAGCATACAGCGTGAGCAACGGAAATAATACAAGTTGTTCTTTAAAAGCATTGGATAAGCTTCTAAAGTTATGGATCTGCAACATAAACAAATTTAAACCTAAGAAGACATCCTGTTGCCATGACAATATGATACACCAGCTCCCTGTCAGGATGAATCGTGGGCTTCAGGAACATGATCACACCACGGTACATCAGAGTTTTCTGATAACAACGTGCTGATTTTAAAACTCCCTCATTTATTACTCGGAGCTTTGATTTTATTCCAAAAAAAGAAATATTGTAGACAACGTGGCATAAGTAAAAAAAACCAAAAATCTTTGTTCCTGTGAAGGTAGATGGCAGGTTATTATCACTAGCCCTTTGCATTCTTCCTATTTCTCAAGATGTCCTTTGCCTTCTCTTCTTATTAACTTGAAGAGGATAAGAAGTGGCAACTAAACTGAAGTGCCGTTAATCCATTCTCTCAGCCACATTTAACACGATTTTTATTTGTTTGTTGATTATTTAGAAGAGAATCATCAAAGAAGAAAGAGCTCAATTAGTTTTAAAAAGGTCAAATATAAGAAAAATAGTATAATGATAGAATCTTTAGGCTGTACTCTTGGAATTTAAGGATTTCTTAAAGTCAGAGAAGTGTAGACTTCAACCAGCCTCTAGGCACAGGTAAGACTTCAGAGAGGAAGTCATGTTTGAGGCGAATATTTTCCTGTGAAGGATAAAAGGAAGAGGAATATTTCAAGAAAAGGACACACACAAAGGCACAGTTTTGGAGTTTAAGCTCTATTTCAGGAAACCCCACCAGGACTGTATGCCTGGTGTGAGGTGCATATGGGAAAACAGCATGAAATCAGCTTGCTATGATGCGGAGTTTGTACTTTGTTCTGAAGTACAGGAAGCCATCAAAACAGTACAGAGCACTGGGAAGCAAAGTTCAAAACGTATTTTAGAAAGATGGCTCTTACGGAATGGTGGAGGAGGCATTGTCTGGAGGTCAAGCTGATGACCAGAAAATTAAGAAGCTAATGCAATGGTCTAAATGAGAGAGACTTGAGCAAAGACTCTAAAGAGGTTTGGGACATCTGTGAGTGGTAAATTTAATATATACTGGTGATCTGGATGTAGAAATTATAGAAGCAGTATTTCTGGTACTAGCGATTGGGTGAGTGCTGTCGTGCAGACTGAGGAATGCAATGTAGGAGATAGGTATGGACAGACAGGTTAGTGCATTACAGGAAAAGCCCACTCTCTAAGAGCTGGGGATCGAAGTGCGAAGACCGACAAACAAAAGGAGACAATATGTACACTGAAAAGACTTGCACGGGCAGAGGATAAAACAAAGCGGAAGTAAAGGGAACAACCAGAAATGGGTGCTTTTCTGTCAACGAAAATATTTCAAGAAGAAGAAAGCCTGCCACAGTGAAATGTATCCAGTTGATATTTCCAGCATGATAGACATCTGTTAATATGAAAAAGTGCACATATGATGGAACAATTTATACTACTTCCTTCTATAATGTACAAGTGTTGTTTGACCTCAGCCACGAATCTGTGTGCTGGGTCCGGTATTATCATTCCCCCTTTTATTTTGCGGATGAGAATAAGGAGGGTCAGAAATGTCAGCCAACTGCCCAAGGTCAAATGCTGGGGTCACAGGCCTGCTGACTTCATTTACTCTAGATATTTCATTATATAATCAGGTTCTACCTGAACTACATAGAGTTTAGTTTATTAAAAAACAGAAAATTACTTCATTAGACTAAAACCATTCTACTTCTCAAGAATGTAAGATTTAAATATCTAAAGACATAAAATTCAGCGATAATGATCCCAGAGGGGAATACCTGCCACATTTTTACCTTGAATTTGTAGAACTGAAGTATGACAATTACTAAGGACAATAATGATGGATAGAACCCAATACCATTCTGTATAGAAGATGGTTTATGAGTATCGCCGGCCACACCATGCTAACCATCACTCATTAGCATTTGCAGGTATACAAGCAAGATCCTGAACTTCAGACTCGCAAAGCATAGTGGCACTCTTTTAACTGAGCCAAAGAAACTTATTTCAAATATTTTCTTAAAAATCATTTAAAATTACACATACACATAAATCTCTTGCATGAATGTATGGATGGTAAGTGGGAAAATTCTGAGGAAATCTGTCTAACCCTAAAAGAGCGATGTTGCCAGGCACAGTGGCTCATGCCTGTAGTCCCAGCCCACAAGAGGCTGGCAGGAGGACTGCTGTGAGTCCAAGGCCAGTGTGGACTACATAATAAGACCCTGTCTCAAAAGCCTAAAAAAAAAAAAAGTAAAACATTAATAAACAGACTAAGAGCAGAAACTAAAGCTGGAAGTGAAGCTCAGCTGTAGAGGGCTTGTGCAAGTTCAAACCCCAGAACCCTCACCATGCAGTAACTGAATGGAAGCCACATCTGCACAAACATATTTTAGAACTGTGAAAGATCTTTGGAGAAGCTACATGAAAATCAGTATCATAAGAACCACCTTTGGTCTAGTTACTGAGAGAGAATACCTTACTCTCATTCACCCTCTGCAATCACAAAATGTATTACTTTTGGACTTCAGCTAGGCTTTTAGTTTCCTTATGATTAATTATTTTTATTTTAGTCTAAAAAATTCTTTGTGATAGGATAGTAGATGTATCCACCAAAGTGTGGTTCACAAAGACTGATGTTTGCCCAGTCTCATCTAGGAAAACAGAAAGCTAGGATGTGAATTCATGTGTTCTGACTTTAAATGGCATCACTGTAACATTCTATGCACCATCACGTAAATTTCCACATTAACATTCCCGCGGTAAAGCCCCAGGGGTTAATCTCTTCTGGAGAGAAGAAACCAAAGCACACTGAGATATCAGTTGTCTCCCAGTCATTATGCTTCAAGATTATGCACCTAATGCACTGACAATAAACTCCCTTTTCTTTTCTAAATATAATATATGCTCACAAATAGCCAAGGATGTGCCTTAGGTTTTTTTAAGCTCACTAGTGTGCTAGCAGTACAGGATGCAGAGAGACTTTGCACTTTAATAGCACATAGTGGTTTCATAGCTCTGTCCCGTGGTAAATCATTATAATAAACACTTCAAAAGAAGTCTCATCTCTTTTTTGCATAAAGCAAGTATCAAACAGAATGACCTTTCCCTTATTTGCACATTATTTTAATTTAGTAAGGATAATGAATTCCTTTGCTTCTCAGTTTGTTCTTTGTTTTTGTGAAAATTAATCATCGAGTAGAGTATTCCTTTGTAAGTCAAATTTTAAAGTCTCTTTGCTATAACCAAAAATATAAACAGAATTTTCAGATAATAATTATGGGTTCCCTAAGCTTCTCAACAGTATTTCAAGTAGGCCAGCTAAGACATGTCCGCAGCTAGAAAAAGAAGCCTAACATTTTATCCCAAGGACATTTTTAAAGAATAAATCAGTTCTGTAAAAGCGTCACAGCCTCTTTGGCACCATACCCACTTGTGCACAGCACCATGGGTATTAGACTTCGGAGTGAGGTAAGTAATTAAATTACTGATTTAATGAGGTTGGAAATGTATTTGCTAGGTGTGTATATGAATATTGTTTAGACAAAAAAATCTCCCAACCCTGAAAACACCCAAGTTTCAATGTTGCCAGTAGATTTATTGCCCAAAAAGGGAACACTGGTTCAAATATTGTAATTATTACCATTATTCCTATGTAATTATTTTAATAATTATTATTTTCCTTTCCTTCAGCAACGTTTTAAGCACCTTCTATGTGCCAGTCCCTGTGTTATGTCCTGGGAATTCAAGGAGGACTATAACTCTCCTAATAGAAATTTAAGGATGATTATTCTTCAATAAAATAAAACAATAAAATGTATTTACTAACACACTAGCAAGTCACTGATGTTTTAAATTGTTTTTCACATAAAGGTAATTCTGAGAAAAATGACCCACCATGAAAAGAAAATCAATTTCCTACACAAAACATTAAGTTTTTTCTTGAAATTTTAGAATTGAGGAGGCAGTGGTTCTATACATTTTTATCCTAGTCCTATTAAAACTTATATGCTCAATTAACATATAATTTTGGTGGGAAAGGTTGACCCCCATGGCTCCATATGAAAAAAAGCAATTCCTAGAAATGTTCCTAAATGAAAACATTATAACCAATCCTAAGAGACTGGAAGATAAAGATAAAGAGAAAAATAAAGGAAACTGATGGTGATTTGAAGAAGCAATATGGAGGGGGATACAGGAAGAGAATGAGAGACTGCAGGAAGGATCACAAAAAGAGGGTGTGAAAAAGATACTTATTAGAAAATAAATAGGTAAGTCATGTTTGTGACAACAGGCTCATAGTTTACCACATCTTTTGTCACTAATAATTTTTGAGAAGTGTCTCAAATTTGTTCATACTATGTTGTGTATAATTTAAATAAAAATCTTGGCATATCCATTCCTCCAAATATAATTACTTCTAAATCATTTCTTTAAAAATTTAATAACAATTATTGAGTACTTAGTAGATCCAGTGAACATGCTGACTGCATTATGAATATTAGTTATTCATAAAATGCAAGATTCCATGAGGTATATACTGTGATCACGCCAATTTATAAGGAAACCATAAAACATGGGACTTAGCTTACATTATTGCTTTTTATTTGCTTCACTTCTCACCCCCCAAAAAGAACATGACATCAGTGCCAGTCCCAACACTTTGCGGAGTAATTTGGGAAAGTTGTTTATCTGTTTTTATTTTTCATATGTTTTTAATTTAAAAAATTTTTTAAAGAGAATAAAGTTTAAAAATTAGAAACACACAAACCATGTGTAACTATTTTGTGAGTATTAAATAAATGAATTTGGGTTAGGGTTTTAGCTCAGTGATAGAGCCCCTGTTTTGTATTTGCAGCTAGAACAAAATACATATTCACTGAATGCATTAGAAGAATTATAATCACCATCTTCATGTACTTCAATGGCTGATTAGACAGTGATGCTGAGCATCAAAATTGAAAGAGCTCCGTTCATGGTTAACTACCAATTATTTTATAATATACCAAAGTCAATATTGCTTTTAAAATGAAATATTAATTTTTCATATATGATTATAGATTTCTTTTTTCTGTTTTTAATTTTAAGAATAAATGAGGAAAACATATTAACAAAGAGACATCCATCTACAAAATAGGATAAGAACAATACAAACAATACAGAGTTACAGACAAAGTAGTAGTAAATTAACAGTTGTTGTACTACGTATTGATATCTTCAAAGGGGTTTCTCAGGGAAAAAACAGAGACATGCAATAATGATCAAATCAATAATCATTAACTGTTTCAGTAAATCAATAAAAGAGAGCAGTACAACTGTTAGCTATCCTGTATATACATACATACATGATTTCCCCTTCTTTCCATTCTCCTTTCCCACACCCCAGTAACCCATTACTTTTGAGCATTTTCCTTTCATTTCACAATGTCTATCATACCTCCTAGTTTTTATACAATCTTTTAGGTTCTTACACTAGAGTGATAATGCATTGCTTACACGTTCAGGTCTGATTTATTTCACTTACGAGTATGATCTCTAGTTGTGACTATTGACCTATAAAAGCCTTGAGTTTGTCTTTATAGCTGAGTAAAACTCCATTATATAAAAGTACCAAAATTTTTTTTATCCAGTCCTCGGTGGATGGACATTTGTGTTGCTTCCACAATTTAACAATTAGAAATTGTGCAGCTATGAACATAGGCACACATATATCACTGTGATGGTGTTTTCAGATCTTCTGGAAAGATACCCAGAAGGGGAATAGCTGGGTTGAATGGGACCTCTAGACTTAGTTTGCTGAGAAATCTCCATTCTGCTTTCCATAGTGGTTTCACCAGTCTGCATTCCCACCAACAGTGCAGAAGAGTTTCTATTTCTCCACAGCCTCATCAGCATTTGTTATTGGTTGATTTCTTAATGATAGCCATTCTTACTGGTGTGAGGTGAAATCTCAGTGTTGTTTTAATTTGCATTTCTCAAGTGACTAATGATGTTGAACATTTTTCATGTACTTATTTGCCACTTGCATATCTTTACCTGAGAAGTGTGTATTCATCTCAGCTGTCCATTTTTGGATTGGGTCTTTGAATTTGGAGGGGGCTGATGTTTTTTAATGATTTATATAATTCTAGATAGAAGACCTTTGTCCAAGGGATAGTCAGCTAAATTTTTTTTCCCCAATTTGTGGGTTTTCTTTTTACTCTGATAGTGATTTCCTTAGATGTGCAGAAACTTTTCAGTAGGATGAGATCCCAGTCGTTGATTCTTTGAAGTATTTCACAGGCAGTTTGGTTTTTGTTCATGAACTCTCTGCCTACCTCTATGTCTTCAAGGATTTTACCTATTTTATCTTCCAGTAGATTTAGTGTTTCTGTCTTAATCTTGAGATCTGTGATCCATTTTTTACTTGAGTTTGGTGCATGGTGATAGACTTGGGTCTATTTTCAGTCTCTGGAAGGTGGCAAACAAATTTTTCCAGCACCATTTATTAAAGAGGCGATCCTTCTTCCAGTGAGTTTGTTTGGCCCCTTTATCAAAGATCAGGTGGCTGAGTGTATTTGTGGTTGTGTCTGTGTCTTCCAGTCTATTTGATTGATCTTCTGGTCTGTATTTAGCCAGTACCATGTTGATTTTATTACAGTAACTTAGTAGTATAATTTCAGGTCAGGGATTTTAATTCCACCTGACTTGTCCTTGTTGCTCAGGATCACTGTTGGTATTCTGGGTCTCTTCGGGTTCTAGATAAATTTAAGGAATGTTTTCTCTAGATCTCTGAGGTATGCTACTGGTAGTTTAATGGGAATTGCATTGAATATGTACAATTTTGGTAGTATGGTAATTTTCACAATGTTGGTTCTTCCTATCCATGAGCAAGGAATATTTTTCCATTTATTGAAATCCTCTTTGATCTCTTTTTCAGAGTTCTGTAGTTTTCATTGAATAGATCTTTTACTTCTTTTGTTAGATCGATTCCTAACTATTTCAATTTCTTGAATGCTACTGTGAAAGACATTGTTTCCTTAATTTCTCTCTCAATTCATTGTTATTTGTGTACAGTAATGCTACTGATTTTTGATTGTTGACTTTGTATCCAGCTACACTGTTGAATTTGTCAATTAATTCAAGAAGAATTTCTTGTGGAGTTTTTGAGGTCTTCCATGTAAAGTATCATGTCATCTACAAATAGTTATATTTTTACTTCTTCCTTTGCTATCCTTATTCCTTTTATTTCTCTCTCTCTTGTCTAATTGCTCTGGCTAATGCTTCCAGTACTATGTTGAACAGGAGTGGTGACCACATACATCCTTGTCTTTTTCCTGATTTTAAAGTAAACGCTTTCAGTTTTTGTCCATTTAGTATGATGTTGGCTGTTGGTTTGTCATAGATGGCTTTGATCAGGTTGAGGTAAAGTTTATCTATCCCTAGTTTCTGCAGAGTTTTTATCATGAACGCATGTTGGACTTTGTCAAAAGCCTTTTTATCATCTATTGAGATGATCATACAGTTTTTGTCTTTGGGTCTACTGATATGGTATATAACATTAATTGATTTGCAAATATTGAAACATTCCTGCATTCCTGGAATGAATCTGACTTGGTCATGGTGTATGATTTTCTTGATGATTTGCTGCATTCTCTTTGTTAGTATTTTATTGAGTATCTTTGCATCTATATTCATTAGGGATATTGGTCTGTAGTTCTGTTTCTTGGATCTTTCTCAGGTTTTTGTATCAGTATAATACTTGCCTCCAGAAATGAGTTAGGGAGAATTGCTTCCTTTTCAATTTCATTGAAGTGTTTGAGGAGTGTTGGTATTAAATCTTCTCTGAATTTCTTGCAAAATTCTGCTGTGAACCCATCAGGACCTGGGCTTTTCTTTGTAAGTTTTTAATCATGTTTTCAATCTCATTAATTGATATTGGGTTGTTCAGGATTTTTACATCTTCTTGACTCAAACTTGGTAATTCATACATATCAAGAAATCTGTCCATTTCTTCTGAGTTTTCTATCCTATAGCTTATCAAAGTAAGAATTATCTTCTGAATTTCTGTAGAATCTGTAGTAATTTCATCCATTTCATTCCTTATTGCATGAATTTGAGTTCTTTCCTTTCTTTTTTTGATAAGGTTGGGTAGGGGTTTATCAATTTTATTTATTCTTTCAAAGAACCAACACTTTGATTCATTTATTTTTTGTAGGGTTTTCTTTGTTTCCATTGCATTAGTTTCTGCCCTGATCTTTATAATTTCCTCCCTTCTTTGGGGCTTTGGGCTTGACTTCTTTTTCTAAAAGTTTGAGGTGCAGCATTAGGCTATTTATTTGTTTTCTTTCTGTTTTCCTTATGTGTGAGTTCATGCTATAAATTTCCCTCCGAGAACTGCTTTCATTGCATCCCACAGATTCTGGTAAGTTGTATCTGCATTTTTGTTTGTTTGTATGTATTTTTTAATTTCTTTAATTTCTTCTATGACCCATTGGCTGTTCAGGATGTTGTTGTTTAATTACCAAGTGTTTATGGAGTTTTTGGAGTTACTTTTGTCCAATTTCACTGCACTGTGGTTAGATAACCCACATGGGGTAATTTCAGTTCTTTTGCATTTATGTAGCTATGCTCTATGGGATAGAATGTGTTCTATAAAGTCCCATGTGCAGCTGAGAAAAATGTGCGTCCTGATGTTGTGTGGTGGAACACTCTGTATACATCTACTAAGTCCATTTGTTCACAGATTTGGTTCAGATCTGTTATTTTTTCGCTGATTTTTCATCAAGTTGACCTACCTCTTTGTGTCTAAGGCATGTGGAGGTTCCCTATTACAATAGTGTTATTCATTATATGGGTTTTCATGCCTGTTAAGATTTTGTCTTACGTAGCTTGGTGCTCCGATATTTGGT
>PVLD010000438.1:222569-288595 GCA_004027595.1 Dinomys branickii | reverse complement strand
GTTTTTTTTTTTTGTTTTTTTTTTTTATTATTTTAGAAACATAAAAGTACAAAAACATATTGACAAACAGACACCCATTATCATAGAAAATAGTACAATCACAACTAATCTATAGACAAGGTGATATGGTCTCAACAGTAGTTGTTGCTTTATCCATTGATATCTTCGAATTGTAGATGTATGGACCCATATACAGACAAAGCATTTGAAAGTTTTGCCAGTTAAGTGACTGTTCAAAATGTCTTCACAGAATGAAATGGCTTTAGTGCAAGAATTGGGTGTATCTCCAGAAAATATTATTTACATAAGTCCTTGCAAGCAAGTTTCCCAGATAAAATATGCCGCAAAAATTGGAGTGAATATCATGACATGTGACAATGAAATTGAATTGAAGAAAATTGCTCGTAATCACTCAGATGCCAAGTAAGTATAAAATTTAAGCAGTTGAACATGGTCTTAATACTGAAGGGATGTGATTTGTCTTTAGCCTGGGAAAAAGGGCTTTTTGTAGGAGAGCAGTGTTGTAGTAATTATATTGACTTATTGAGAGTTTCTGCATTGAAATTGCTAACGGCATGTTACTGGCGCCTGCTTCTGTGCCCTTTTGTGTGGAGTTGGGATGATTGGGCTGGTCTGGGACTTGATCTTATGTTCTGTATCTCGGGGAGAAAATATGGCACAATTACCAGGTTAGGGCCACAGCTGGTTCTGAGTTAGGGTCTCAGAAATACAGATCTTGTACATCTGTGTTTTGTTTTGTTTTTTACCTTAATGTTAAGGTATCATGAACAGCATTAATTACCCTGAAAAACTTTTGGACAAAAGGGGAAATTTTAGGGAATGACTGTCTTTTTAAAAAAAAAAAAAAAAAAAAACAGCCTGCTTTAACAATGTGCAGAAGAGAATGTTCTGCCATGAGGTGTGGGGTGTTTCCTGATGAGGTGGTGAGCTCATTGGTGGCTTCTCCAGAGAGCCTATTCACTCTAAGCTGCCATTTGCTTCTCTCAGCTTTGCCTCTGAGCACAAGTTGTTCATCAGGACTCCTTCAGGAAATGCACTGACATGCATTCATTTAGGGTTTTGTACCTCAGCCTTGATCACTTTGTCTTGGTTGTCCTGGTTTGGAGGAAATAGCAAAAAGACTTGAGACACATATAACTAAAACATCTCAGTGCTTTTCCAGTTAGAAATCTCCTAGGATGTAAGAGGTTCCCAGTATGTGACTAAGGGTTAGTGAGTTACTATTAAGATATTTACGGCCCTCGTATTTTTATTGAAAGACACTGATGACATTGCTATTGAATTTAGTCTTTCTAGGTGGATTTATGGACCAATGGACTTCATTTGAAAGTAATGTCGTCTTTCATTACAGAGCCCAACTTACTCTTGGTGCTACAGCAATCTTAACTTGCTGCATTTTCCAAAATCCCATCCTTGTGAGCTTCTTGCTTTAGGCCCTAATTGCTAGTTTTTTCTCTATACAGGATTGTTTTTCTTTAGGTTCACTTGATTCATCCATCGCTGGATTTGGGAGCCCTGGCAACATAATCAACACACTTCCTACAACCTTCAGGCTTGACATGTGCTGATGACGGTGTAAACCAACTCTGCCCCCATCATCTTCCCCTTCTCTTAGGGTCTTACTGCATCTTGCAACGGAAGATGATAGTGGAGGTGAGGAGGGTAGCATGAAGTTTGGCTCCACGCTGAAGAACTGTAGGCATCTCTTGGAATGTGCTAAGGAATTTGATGTCCAAATAATTGGAGTTAAGTGAGTATTCCTTTTCAACCTCATTTTATGGTGATACTCTTTTTGGTTATTGATTTAATAAAGGCTTCATTTGCATGAAATCTAAGGTTCAATGTCTGTCGGTCATTAAGTGTAGGTTTTCTTTGAGTTCAGAATCTTCTTTATGCTGCCCCCAGTAGACAGGCAAGGTGAGATCAGTACAGAGTAGTTTAAATTGTAAGGCCAGCCCCCACACCACCAGGGTCTCCAGGGCCGAGTTCTGTATGTGGTAGAACTCAAATAAATTAAATAAAATGGCATTCAGCTTCTGGGTTGTACGTACCATTTTATTTCTGTTTCTCATCGATTTTTCTTTTTAACCTCACAGGGGCATTTCAATTAATCTTACCCTTGCTGGTTATTATTCATGGAAACAGGTATTCTTTGTGTGAGACCCAGAGAGGCTTATCAGTCCCCACTGACTGCCATGACCACTGGTGGTATACATGTGACTGTGGCTCGCACAGCTAGTGTACAAACAGACCTAAGCACTTTTATTGGTCTTTTTACTGACTAGTAGAATTACTCGTTTATAAATGGACCTGATCTAGTTAACTACTTAAATTTGAGTAATTACTGCCCCAAAATAAATACTGTTCATACCAGTTAAAATTATTATAATAATCAACATATTTATCTGTTTCATTAACTTAAAATAAATTTATATTCATAAATAGTTTTATCAGTAATTACATGATTTTTTTTGAGACAGGGTCTCACTGTGTAGCCCAGGCTGCCCTTGAACTCACAGGAGTCCTGCTTCAGCCTTCCAAATGCTGAGATTATGGGTGCGCCCTACCATATCCAGCTTTGAATATCATTTTAGTGTTTTCCTTAAGAAACTAAGGATGGCATCTGGTCTGCTAAATCAGCACTCTGATTTGCATTATCATAAGCAAAGATCCCTGAGAAGTAGCACCAGCTGCCTGCTGGGGCAGTCATAGGGATCACAGCAGACACTTACACTTGGTTAGATGATGCCAAGTGCTGAAGTGGGAGGTGTTGTGGTCCCATCCGTTGATGCTCGCTCCTCACATACATACGTGCAGACCTGTGTGTAGAGGCGCACCATGTTATGACCTAAAGGGTGACTGATGCCTGATTTGTACAGGTTTTGTCTACAGCATTACACTGTTTGAATATTGCTGTTGCCAAAAAACTAGGGCTGTAACTTGAGTAATTAGAAACTACCCTACTAGCAAAGTTAGGTGAAGTTGCCATAGTGCTTATGTATCAGAATGGTGAGTGATCATGGAAAGGAATTACAGGAAGTGCCTTGAAAACTTACTACTGCTTTAAATATGTTACTCTTCTTTCTTTCAGATTTCAAGTTTCAAGTGCTTGCAAAGAACCTCAAGTATACATACACGCTCTCTCTGATGCTCGGTGTGTGTTTGACATGGCTGTAAGTTCCTTAAGTTGTTTTGATGTTTTAAGCTAGTGATATGTTTAAGATTTTTTTCCTGCCTGTATGAATTGTCATTACACCTAAGGATATCTACCTTGCTTTTAATAACACAAGGATTCAGAATGCCATATAGTCATGCTTTGTAAGTGGGTAAAGGAGTGAACTAGCAATTCATTTAGTACACAAGCATAGACAAGACTGAGGGGGCATTGAAATAATGATTACATTTTGGAAAAGCATTTAAAATCTTTTCACCTCTAGGGAGAATTTGGCTTTACGATGAGCATGTTAGACATTGGTGGAGGCTTCACAGGAACTACGTTTCAGCTGGAGGAAGTAAGTGTTGTCAGTGACCCATCTGAATAGTCTGTTTTCTTTGTGCTTTTCTCCCTAGTGGAGATAATTGAATCTGGGCCCCCATGGTAAGTTACTTCCCCACCCAGCCCATCTATAATTTTTGGAGACAATCTCACTAAGTTGCCCAGTCTGGACTGAATCATAGGCAGTGAGGCAGCCAAGCTAACCTTGAAAGGTTTAAATGCTTTGACCCCCTGTAACACTGCAGATTTCTTCTTTGTTTTTGGGTTCTGAGCCCAGAGCCTTAGGAATGGTAGGCAAATGTTCTACCCCGAGTCATATCCAGCCCTACTGGAGGTGTTCAGGGACTCCCGAATTGAAGCCAAAGTGGCTGGGTGTGTTTCAGTCCTCCTACCCCGCCCATCCTCTTCCTTATTCTGTAGGTACTGGAAACTGCTATTGACCAAGTAGCAGGCAGAGTGCTGCTTTTCTTTAAATGTCATGCTGATAGCTATGAAATAAACTTGAACGTCTGCCTAGTTTGAGTGTCACTTGCTAAATGGCTTCCCTCTGTGGTTTATAACTGGATCTGCCAGATTTCCTCAGGAAACACAGTAACGTTACTGCCAGTCTCTTTGGGAATTGGGAGTTCTGTAGCTTAATGTTGAAGCCGTAACCCAGAATTTGGACCCCACAGGTCAGTCGTGTCATCAGCCCTCTGTTGGGTATCTACTTCCCTGAAGGCTCCGGCATCAAAGTCATTTCAGAGCCAGGAAGCTACTATGTGTCTTCTGCCTTCACACTTGCAGTTAACATCATTGCAAAGAAAGTTGTTGAAAATGAGAAATTTTCCTCTGGAGGTAAGTTGCAAAGTTTATCGTTTGATTTTCTTAGCAGATGATTCAACTTAGTCTGGAGATGAATAGGTGGTCATGGGGTTACAGGCAACTCCCAGCCTCCAACAGCAAGGGGAATGACTCAGAAGGCCACCCGAAGTCCTGTTCCATGAGGCTGCACAAGTCCAGACACTCCTGGTCCTGAAATCTAGACGTGGCGGTGGTGGGGCTGAGTCTCAACCCTTGTTAAAGTCATTTGATTCCTCTTGCCTTGTGTGGGTCCGAGGAGCACCTGCATGGCACTTTCTTAACGTGAGGGCCGCCAGAGAGCCCTCCTATCCCTCTTCAGGTCCGGCCCTAGTTGGCGTGAGACGGTCTGCATAATGCCCAGCACCACTGGCAGAAATCTCCTTGAGCGACTTGCTCTTCACGGACAGGTCTTCCCAGTCCATAGGAAGGTGGCGGTCCCCTCACGACAACATCATCCAGGGCCCCGTGCTGCAGTTGCCACTTCTTCTGTGTTTCTCTCCTTTGACATGGCGGAAGAGGGGGGCTTGTCTAAGTGTCCTCTGTGGGTTTTGGAGAAGTCCACCCGGACCGTAGGAATAGGAAGCAGGTGACACCAGTCTGCAGTCAGGTGGACAGGGCCTGCGTTGTACAGTGGCAGGGGACTTCATCCATTGGGGTCAGCATTGATCAGTGACTTCCCGTCGCGTTGCTCAGACTGTATTAGTGGCCTTTATCTAAATAACTTTTCCTTTCTCATATGTATACGTTATTTGGATTAGTGGAGACCCAGAGATATTCAGTAGGTTATATAAATAACGTTCAGTGGTATCCCAGTTCACAAACTTAGGTATTTCCACAATTCTGGTCGCAGGATTCATTCCATGATTCTGGTTGCAACTGAATTGCAAGCACAATATCAAGAAAGGCATCAGCACTGCCTTTGTCTTAAACTGCCTTAGCCGTGGGTCTGTTTGATAGGCCCACCGCAGCATTCTGTGGCATGTCTCAGTCGCTAGTATATCGAGACACTCCAGGCCCACTCTCCCCTTTCCTGCCTCCACCCTAGTGCACTGGCTGTTCCTCTTCACTGGCGGCTCTCTATGTGCAGTATGTGTCCAGTTTTCTAGGCCAAGTTTTGTTTTAAGGTATGTCAGTATATAACAGTTCTGCTAAAGTTCATTGAAAGGTTTTGAGAAACGAGAATATTAGTTTTGTAGAAATAGCTCCATTTGATAATGTAGCTTATGTATTATATATACAATATGTTAGGCATTTTACTATAAATTTACCTTCCTCTTTCCTGTCTTATTTCAGTAGAAAAAACCAGGAGTGATGAACCAGCCTTTGTGTATTACATGAATGATGGTGTTTATGGTTCTTTTGCAAGTAAACTTTCTAAGGACTTGAACGCCATCCCAGAGGTTCACAAGGCAAGTTGTATTACAAATAACACCAGAGCTTGTTTTGTTGGTTTAGAAACCTAGCATAGGGTAAGGTATAGCTCAGTGGTGGAGTCCATTTGTAAGGCACTGGGTTCAGTCCCTACGCCCATCACTGCCATCGCCACCAGACAAGGATGGGGGAATCCAGCTGTTTTTCTGTTATTTTGTTTCATGTTTTCAACAAGGTCTCATGAAATTGCCCATGCTAGCACTGAACTTGTGCTGCTCCTCTCTCAGCCTCCTGAGTGCTGGGATTATAGGCATGCTCTCTCATGCCCAGCCCCCTAGCTTATTTTAAAGAAGTGCTTTGGTTCTTGAAATAGACTCTAGGGTGGATATGGCCCTTTTTGAGGATTCGCATCTGTGGCCGTCCTCCAATTTGCTGCTGTGGTTGTGGAGTACCTGGTGCCACCAACCTAGAATAGGGGTTGCTCCTGTGGGCTCCAGAGCAAGTAAAGGTTATTTCTTAAAACCTTCCCTATAGAAATACAAGGAGGATGAGCCTCTGTTTCCAAGCAGCCTGTGGGGTCCATCCTGTGACGAGCTTGATCGGATTGTGGAGAACTGTCTTCTTCCAGAACTGAACGTGGGTGACTGGCTGATCTTCACTAACATGGGAGCAGACTCTTTCCAGGAGGCGTCTGTGTTTAAAGATATGCCGAGGCCAGCTGTATATTACATGATGTCATTCAGCGACTGGTAAGAAGGGCTGGTTCTAGAGTACATGGGAAGTTTTTTGATGTACTGACAATGCCTGCGGTGTGATCACAGCGTGGCCCTGCACAGTTCACACTCCTGACACACTGCTTTTCTGCCCACAGGTGTGAGATGCAGGATTCAGGCATCCCCTCGGACACCGTGATGAAGAACTACTTCTTCGTGCCTTCTTGCCTTCAGCTGAGCCAGGAAGACAGCTTTCCCGCCGAGGCTTAGGCAGGCCCCATGCCCTGCGGTCTGAGGTGCAGGTCGTGCTTGTCTGGTCTACATTCCAGGGTGGAAAACAATCCAAACAGTCTCTGTTCATTCTCGGAGACAAGTTACATTAATAGCTGTGTGGGACCAGACGAAGTTAACGTTCATTTAGAACTCACTGGGGTAGCGGGAGATTTAGATAATGTGTCCAGATTAAAACTAACAGTTTGTCCTACCCTTTAAGCTTTGAAAATAAAATATGCAACAAAATGGATGACTTAGTGGAGATGGAAGCCCACGACCTGGGTTCCCCACTCAACCGTTTACATACAAGTACACAGTTTTTATACTGAGGGTTCGTGTCCAAGAGTCTTGTAAAATTAGGTCTTCTACCCAGATAGAGCAGATGTCGGTGGGAGACCGGTGTGGCTTCATTAGATACGTTTAGTGTATTTAGAGTGTGTAAATTTGTGCTTTGAACTGTAGTTTAATGTAAAATTGCATCATAGTATTTGTTGTATTTGACCTAATGTAAACCCTTGTATGATTGCAATAAAATTTTGTGTAGATTTTACTGTTTTTTCAGGCTGAAACTTTGGGAAAGGGGCTAGTTAGCAAAGGTAGTTTTGAAATAGATGTGTATATGATCTGTTTGGAGGGTTATTTTTCTTTATAGCTCATTTAAATTTAGTTTGGCTCAGTACTTTTTTCAGTTATTTAATGAGTAATTTAAAGCGTGTGGTAAATCATTGTGAAGTTCAGATTCATTGTGGAGAGTTGATGTGCAGTAAGCATGACATTTAACAATTTAACACCAAAAAATGTTACTCTGCGTAAACCGATTGTGGTAACTAGTAGGTGTGTCTGTATAGGTAGAATGCATAGAGTACCTTAGTAAATCTTTAAATCACAAATCTTTTGGCTCACATGGAAGATTTCTATAAAGTACTTTGAATAAACTTGGTGGGGAAGGAAAAAAATTGCAGAGAACTGCAGAGCACTGAAACTCAAAGAAGGGCTACATCTGTATCCAGAAATCTGATTTTCCTTTTTTGCATGGAATATTCAAATTTAGAGTGGGGAGGGGAGGATGGGCTGAAGTACACTTCAAGTTTCTTAATTTCATGGACTTCAAATTTAGGATTTTTTATTGTTATTGATTGAACTATTCCCTGAGTTTCTCACTATTTCCAATTGTTCAGCTGAACGATTTTAATTCTTTTCATACTACAGTTTTCTGGTGGGTGGGGAAGGAGGGCAGTGCCACTAACCCGGCAGTTGCCGCCAGGAATTTGCTTTGCTCACCACTGGTACATTAGTAATCCTAAGTCTTAGAATCGTAATAGTAATAAGCAACTGGGGTCATTTTCTTCCTAACTTCCTCTATGTTCAGATGTGGAATTTCTGTCTCACAAGAGGAAATGTGACTTCACTTTGGTGCCAATGGACAGAACATTCTACCTGTGCTTCGTAGAGGGGGTTTGGAATGCACTTCAATAGCTGGTTTACACCTTGATTTCAGGGTAGAAGGAAATTGGTCACAAATCTCTAATTTCAATCTCAAACTAGTAGGTGCTTAAATATTCCTTCATTTGATTAGTGCCCACTTGAATTGCTGGGTTCTGCTAAAAAAAAAAGTTAGGGCTCCGACCCATTGTCGTCTAATTGCCTTTAACTTTTTCAAGGTACAATATTGGGTTTTCTCCATAATTCCAAAGTACCATGCAACTTCTTTTTAAAACAGTAACAAGGAGGAATTGTTACTTCCTTGCTCACATGTTGTGGTCCGGAAATGCCAAACCTTTTCCAGGACAGCACAGCTTCAAGTCCTGGGCTGAACTCTGCAGGCCGGGGCTGCAGGCCTGCGGGTCATGCTGTCTGTCAGGAGAGCTGCCGCATGTGAACAGCTCTCGAGAGCTGCAGACACCTCATGTGAATGATAGGGTAACTTTAAGAAATGTCTGTATTGTATTTGAAGACTGTTTGCCATAAATCTGACGTTTCAACCTTATGTATTCCAATTTGGTATGCTAACAAAGTAATGTAAAATCCTTCCTATATAATATTGTAATCTCAGTTCAAAATTTAACTGAAAATATAAAACCCAAATGATTTCTATATAGTAAATTGAACTGTAAAGGTAATGTGTGTGATTCTGAATATACACAGATAAAATGTTTTTATTCTTCATGTTTTACTTTGATGGCTTCTCATGAAATAGAGCTGAGATTTTACAGCATCAGCCAAGCTTTCCTTCAGAATTGTGTTTTATTGCACTGTGCCCAAGTTACACAGAGAACCGTGACACTCTGATGATGTCCTGAGTGTGAACAGCGGTGGTTTTCTAGAGACAGCAGTTCACCCTAAGCTTTGTAAACTTGGACTCGATGAAGTGGCTCTGTAGAGATGGAGCCAGGCATTGAGCCCTGATAACCACGCAGCGCAAACGTGGGCTAGAAAAGGCAGGTTGCTAATCTGCCCTGGCTCTCAGGAGTCCTCTAGTCCCGGGATAGCAGCCTGCCCCTATAATCTCAGTTCTTTGGGAGGCAGAGGCAGTATGATCACAAGTTTAAGCCCAGCATGGGCACCTTAAGACCCTGTCTGAAAATTTCAAAAGTAGAAAAGGACTGCTAGGCCTATGGCTCTGTGAATGCCTTGTACTCTTTTTTTTTTTTTTTTTTTTTGGCGGTACTGGGGATTGAACTTAGGACCCTGCGCTTGCTAGGCAGGCGCTTATTCCACTGAGCTATATCCCCAGCTTGAGATGAAAGTGAACATTTCTGTTTAACAGGTAATTTATGTTAACACGAAAGGTTTGTTACTGGGGCAATGTGGTTAGATAGGCTGTAAGTTAAAGGTAGAGATTGCTGACCTCAGCCAGCCATGCTCAGGTCCTGCCTGTCCCCTCACGCTGTGTCATCACTAGACAAGCTATAGATGGGTTGATGGTAAACCAGTCGCCTCTTGAGGCTAGAGGACAGGACACCTGTACGTGCTCTGAAAGGCTGTTCTCCCGAAAGGTGGTTCTGAGCCTTTGGTGTCCCTATGTAGGACAGAGACCACAAAGCCTTGCCCCTAATCCAAGAGCCACCTAGCAAGTGACAGTGGCGTCTGGGTTGGTGCTTGGTCCTCAGGTGACTTTCCTCTTTGCTGTGTTTTGGCCTGTGCCTGAGACTTGGAGTGAGCAGAGTGTGTTGTGTTGCTGGTGCCTGTTACTAAGATGAGTGGACGCACTGCTGCCTTGGCACAGCCCCTAAACCTGCGGTCACCTCATACCAGACTGCCGGTCAGAACCCAAAGGACACACGTCTGTGCACACGTTTGCAGGGGAGCCCTGTCGGGAAGGCTGAGCAGGCCCGAGGAGTGGGTGTTGGGGGGCTGCTGTGCTGCCAGTTCTTGAAAGCTTGTTACTTTGAGGGTGGCTAATTTTGGGGGTTCCACCTACACCAGTTTCCCTTGGAGAAATTACTGGAAACATACCTTGAAAAGCAAGGCCAAAACCAGCTGTCTTCCATGTTGTACAACAGAACCAACCCTTTAGGAGCAGAATCACCTGAAGTAGCTAGCCACACGCTTCATGTCAGAAGGGCCAGGGCACCCTGTAGACTGCAGTCACTGGTTTTACTAAGGGGATGTACTTGTTGACAACTAAACCACAATCTGAGCTCTTCTTTGCTGGGACTAGAGGGCAATTTGGATCAGATTGGGGTTTTTGAGTTGGTTGTTTTTGGTTTTTGTCTTGGTTTCTGAGACAGACTTTGACCGTGTAATTCAGGCTGGCCTTGATCTCATGGCAATCCTCAGCCTCCCCAGTGCTGGGATTATAGTTACGCACTAACTACCACACCTGGCTGGATCAGAGTATTTGGGATTTCTTTTCCTAACCCATGTGTTGCTAACTTGAAATGAGATCTTGAAATATGAAGCAGTTCTAGTAATGCACAATTTTAGGGTAGGTGAAAGCTAACCTAAAAGGCATACCACAGTCTCACCAGCTCAAACCACCAGTGGTTCAGAGATGTGAATTACAAACAACTTCGTTGTGAGCGTGTTGACCTAGGAGAAGGGGCACCTTCAGCATGTGTGATGTGTGTCTCAGGAATCAGTACATGTTCTCACCACGGGAGAGAATTCAGGTATGGAATGCCACCACCCAGCTCAAAGGGACTGCCCTTTGAAAGTGCTTTGAAAGTGTGAACACAGGGCCGGGGATATAGCTCAGTTGAATAAGCGCTTGCCTGGCAAGTGCAAGGTCCTGAGTTCGATTCCCGGTACCACAAAAAAAAAAAAGTATGAACGCAGCCAGGGACTCACTGTCTTGGAAACCAGCAGATAGGACCAATTTTTTCTTTGGCTGTGCTTGAGGGTTGGACCCCAGGCCTTTCGCGGGCCAAGCAAATTCCATTGCCCCGCCCCAGCCTTGGGGGCTGGGCCTTGCTGAGTTTCCCAGGCTGGCCTCCCCAGCATCATGCTCCTGCCTCAGCCTCCCAAGTGCCTGTGGTTACAGGTGTGTACCATTGCTCCTGGCTTGACTTAAATTTTCATTTGCTTTAGACAAATAGCAGAAGACTAAGTACAGCAGGTAGGGTGAAAAGCAGTTCCATTGCTAAGGCACTTCCAAGGCCGGATGCCTCCCACAGTCCCACTCCCACGGGTCCCAGCCTGTGGCAGTCTTGCTGACGGCCGAGTGAAGTCACCCCTGGACAGCTGTGACCTGCCTGGGAACAGGTGAAGTGGCCGAGCAGGCAGTGGAGGGTGGACGTGGAGACTCCCGGGTGGATCCTCCCTGCCAAGTCATCCTCGGGTGTGCGTGCCTGGAGCAACCGCGCAGGAAAGCATGGAGTTGGTGACGCTCAGCCACGCATCTGGATTGTGTGGGTTTCTTCTGTTTGCAAATTTTCTGCTTTTCAAGATGGGCTTTCTGCAAAGTTTTCCCGTTCTTTTCCATGCCGTCGGTTTTCCACCTCAGCGGTCTTGTTTCAAGGCCAGGCTTGCATCAGCGGCCCTCCGGTCACCTCGGTTTGATAGGGCTCGGTCGGATCACCGGTGTAGCTCCAGGTGCCGTCTGTGTTTGGAGGACCGTCTTTCTCTGTGTGACTCTGTTCCAGCAAGGGGAACACCTGGTGGAACACCTGAAGGGAACTCGGTCCTTGTCTGGAGGACTTGGCCGTTTATGGTGCTCGAGGGGCAAGCGCCAGCTGTGAGGTCTCTGAGGGATGGTCCTGTCCGCGTGCTGCTGGGGCCACCCGCGGGGACTGGAAAGGTCTCGGGTGCAGAGTCCAGCCCCATCCGCAGCAGGAGCGCAATGACTCCCCATGCGAGGTGGCCCACCGACCCACGAGCCTTGCCCTGCAGATGCACAGAACCGAATTTGGGCCTGGTGTGGCGCTCGGCAACTGGCGCGGCATAGCATACTCCGGACACTGCAGAACTTAAATGCAATCTCGGCCGCTGCTAACGCGCGGGATGTTTCCGTGTGGAGAGGCTTTTCTCCTCGCCTAGCCTCTGCGGGGTGCACCCGGACCACCAGGCGGCGCTGGCGGACCGCCTTGCTCAGGTACTCGCCAGCCCGCCAGCCCACTGCCCTGGCGGCCCTGCGGCTTGCAGCCGAACCCAAACCATGCACGGGAGTCCTCTGTCCAGACGGTGGGCGGGGTCGGGAAGGCCCCGGGCAGGCAATCACGCCACGTGTCCAGCTGACGCCCTGGCTTGGCCTGGCAGTGGCCTTTAGGGCACAGACACTGAGGCTGCTCTAGACCCCCTGGGAGAGGAGCCTGGGAGGCACTGGGCACCGGGCAGGCGCGAGCCCTCAGCCGGAGATAGTTCCTGCAAGCGCTGGGAACAGCTCTCCCGCTATAGTTCTTGCTTTGTGAGACGGTGTCCTGTGCAGCCCAGGCTGGCCTCACACTCAGCGATCCTCCTGCCTCAGCCTCTGGCTGCTGCCACTGTCCATAGCCCAGCAGCCAGCGGGTTCCCCAGAAACCAAGCCTCACCCCGCCGTGTGCACCGCGTGTCCTGTTGCTGGCAGCTGCCAGAATTGCATCTCAGACCCGGGGTCACCGAGGCGGTGCCGCCTGTACCCTGCCTCCCAGGGTGCCTCGCTCTTTGGACCCCCTTGGCCCTCTGTTGCAGGGGTGGTTCCCGTAAGTCCCCCTTCTTTTGGGGGTTTTCTGATTTTGAGACCAAGTCCGTCTGTTGCCCAGGCTGGCCTGGAACTCCCGGGGTCACGAGGTCCTCCCGTCACATCCTCCCAAGTTGTTGGAACTCCAGGTGGGCTTTTGTCGCTTTTGTTTCCCCCGGGAGTGGGGGATGGGCCCCAGCGCCGTGCATACGGCACTGAGAGGCGGAGCTTCATGCCCAGCCTCCTGGTCCTGCCTTTGGGAAGCGGGGTCAGTGGCACTTCCTTGTAAGGGACGTGCTAAGTTGCTCAGGCTTGCCTCCAACCTGCCACCTTCCTGCCTCAGCCTCCTGAATTGCTGGGAAGACAGGCCTGCGCCCCCACATCTGGCCATTTCCTGGGCTTTCCCATCAGAACCTTCCGTGCTTGGGCTTCAGGGCACTCGGCGACGTACCCCCACACGCCTGCGGACGCCCCGCACCCCTGCTCGACCTCAGACTGAGCGGCGGCAGAGCAAGGCCGCGCCTCCCCCACCTGAGGGGCGCTCAGACCCAGGTGAGCAGGGGCCGCGCCCCGCGAAGCGCGGGAGGGCCGCACGACAGGTGATAGCAGCTCGGCGAGGGCGGGCGGCCGAGCCTCCTCGTTCCGGAAGGGAGCACGGCGCGACTCGGCCCCCGCGTTCCGAGGGCTGACGACGGGCGCAGAGTCCGTTCCTCAGCAGCCCGCGCGGGCCACAGTCAGGGCCCGCCCCTCCTCCGCCCGCGCATGCGCACATTCTTCGGAGGGGCGGGGCGGCCGCAGAGCCACTCAAGGGGCGGTCATGACGCAGGGTCGCGGGTGCGGGGCGACGTGGCCTCAAGCGCTCCTCCGCCAGGGCTCGCTCCCGCCCCTCCCGGTGCGCCCCCGGTGCCCTGCAGCTGACCCCCGCGTCCCCTCCCAAGGTCCGAGCTGGCCGTTGTCAGCGGAGGTCGGCGGCCTCGGCGGAGCCCTGGGGCGGCTCCGCGGGTCTCTCTGGGAGCCCCGCCCCGAGCGGCACCCTGCTCCCGGGGGCCACAGCGGGGCTCTGCCTGCCGGGCGCCCTGGCTGTGCGACAAGGTCGCGGCACGGGGCAGGACGCAGCGCGCGACAGCTCGTCACCCTTGCCGCCGGCCAGGGTGGCGCTGTGACCTGACAGCGCCAGAATCCAGAAGTGTCCTGGTCCCGAACCGCCAGCCTGGAACACGCCTGACTCTGCTTCCTGGCGGGGGCGGAGCCAGGCTCCGGGTGCGGCGGCCTGGGAGCCTCTCTGGGTGACCCTCAGCGACCCCCGCACCGCTACTAGGAGGGCCGCGGGGCCCCACACGCGGCCGGCTGCTCGGGGACCCCGCCCGCCCGCCTGCAGAATTTCCCGCCTGCGCGGGGCGGCTGAGTCAGCGGAGCCTCCTCGGGCGGCTGAGTCAAAGCCCGGCTCGCCCCGCTCTCGATACCTTCCCGCGGTGGGGACCGGGGATGGGGCGGGTCTTCCCTGAAGTCACGGGGTGCAGGAAGCCACACCCCAAGCCGCTCCAAGGCGGGAGGGCGAGGCTGGGAGTTGAGCCGGCCCTCGAGACGGGGAGCCGCCCAACCGTCCCTCCTGGCCGCTGGGAGGAGGCCCCGCACTGGTCACCCGAATTCTGTCCGCTGGCGCGGGGCTTGGAGGGCGACGTGACGGTGAAGCGTGGAACGCTATGTGACCGAACACCTGGGAGGCTGAGGCAGGAGGTTTTCCCCTGGCTAGAAAATGAAGGCGGTAGAGAATTGGAGGGGCCTTGCTACCGAAAGAAAGCAGCCCCACCAGCCAGAGCCCCGGCAGCGCTGGGAAAGGGGCAGAAGGCCAAGGAAGCCAGAGGCTTCCTGTCGGAGCCCCGGGCGTGGGCGGGAGCGGAGGAGGCGCGGTTCCCGACCCCACCCGCGCCCCGGTGACCCTCGGTGGCCTCCAGCTGGGCCCCAGCCCGGCCTCTTTCCGGGACTGAGCGGCTGTTCCTGCCAAAGCCGCAGCTGCCGAGCCAGGGGCCGGGCGGGTCCTCCTCCCGCGACCGGCGCGTCCCCGCTGCTGCCGTGCGCCGGGGCCAGTGTCCCAGCGCGGAGCAGCGCGAGCAGGACTCGGGGCGCGCGTCACCGTCCGCAGCGCCCGGGGACACTGACCGGGGCCGTGCGAGCGGCGTGGAGGGCGCGGGAGGTGCCGTGGCCCAGGACTTCACCCAGAGACCCTGGAACTTGGCTCTGCCCTTGAGTCCCACTTATCCTAGATCGTGCACACAGCCCTGGCCCGGAGTCTCCAGGCACAGCGGGCTCCCTCCCCCTGCCTATCCCTTCCCTCATCCCCTCCCTTCCCGCTCTGCGAAAGCCGGCACGCCTTCCGTGCGCTCCGGGGTTTGTTCCCCTGGGCACCCCTCCCGCACAGCTCCGCTGGCTCTGGCTGGAGCTCGGGAGCCGCAGTCCCGCCCGCCCCCTTGCCAGCCTGGCTTCCCGCGCGGACCCGGCGTCCTGGCCCCTACCGCCCCAGCTGCTTTTTTGACCCCGCCTGCCCCGCCTCTGCTCCCGTCTGGCCTGCGCGTCCCGCGAGGGAGCTGAGCAGAGCGGGGCCAAGGGAATCTAAATGGGGCTCGGGCTCTGCAACCCTCACCCGCACCCTGGCTGCCACTTCCGGTCTGAGACTCCGGGGTCGGAGACAAAAATGAACAAAATTCACAGAAACAAAACTGCCCCAAGGAGATGGGGTCAGAGGAGATTCCTGGGTCTGGGATGCGGCTCCGCGGTAAACTAGGTGCTTTACCATGTGTAGAGCCCTGGGCTCCATCCTCAGAACCACATAAAAATAAAAACAAACCGGGTGTGGTGACGCACGCCTGTGATCACAGCGCTCAGGAGGCAGAGACAGGAGGATTGCTGCAACTTGAAGGGCAACCTAGGCTGTGTAGTGAGTTTAAAGCCAGCCTGCACTACATAGCGAGACCCTGACTCAAAACAAAGTTAAGAGATTCCTCTTGTTCATTTAAAGGGCTCTTTTCCTCAAACTTTTTGGGTGCAGCAGTGCTGGAAATGAGACCCGAAGCCAGGAGCTGGGTTAGGGACTGTGACGAATCGCCGGGGCTCTTCACAGGTCAGAGATGACGGAGGTGTGTGCAGATGCCTGAAAGTTAGGGGTGAGTTGCGCCCTCCTGGGATATCGGCTGCAAAGATTTGGCCCCAGGAAGCTGCCGCCGCAGTGCTCTCCTCAGCCCTCGTCCTGAGCACACAGCGGGTACTGCAAGGCTCAGCTCCCTGTGCCAGCTGGGGCGGCTCCCTGGGCACGGTAGCCTTTAGTGTGGGGCGACACTTCTCACACCCACAAGGAGAGCAGCACACACCCTCCCTTGGCTCTCTGGCAAAACTTGGAGGCCATGAACCCAGTGCGGGGTTTCCTGGCAGCCAGTCTTGCAGCAGGGCTCAGAACCCTGCAGTTTACCCGGAATTACACTCCCGTCCCAAGGGCTTCTGGCCCGGTGCCATTGCCGTGGGATCGCCCCACTTCCCTGGTGAGTGGAAAGCCACCATAGGAACTTCTTTTAAGGAGATAGTCTCTCTGTATAGCCCGGGCTATCCTCCTGCCTCAGCCTCTCAAGTGCTGGGATGACAGGTATGCACCACCATGCCCCGCTCAGGAACCTCTGATTACCCACTTGGGTTGCGGATGCCCATTGCCCCCTTCTGGGACCCAGTCACTTGGGGAGCAGCCCATAGCTCAAAGACAGGTGCCTCCTTGAATGTGTTGGTTTGTTGTCCAGGAACTAACAGCTATGGATGGACAGCTGGGGAAAGCAATGCCCACAGTGGAGTGGAAAGCGACCCGGGAGCCCGGTACCACCCCCACATCTCCTGACCCTGGTTGATGTTTCCCTGGAGCTTCCACCATCTGCAGGTGCCTGGGGCTTAGTGTCCTCCCCAGCCCTGTCTCCTGCAGGATCCCCTGGCGCCCGCCCACCCCCATCTACAAGCAGCCAGGGGCCCAGCTGAGAGCCAGGACTCACTTATCACCAGGACATCCCAGGATCAGAGGCCCCGTTGGAATCTGGGGTCAAAGACCGAAAGAGAGCAGGAGATGTGCCCGGCACCATGATGGCCCCACACACTGCAGGGTGTCTGGGGCCCTGTGGCAGGAAGGAATGCACAGGCCTGCTCCAGGCCAAATCTCTGCTGCCTACTGTGCTGTCCCAAGGCTCACAGCGCCTCATAGGGCTCCAGTGAGGACCAGAGGACGCGGGCACCCAGGGAACGTTAGGTAGAGAACCAGGGAGAAGAGTCAGGGATCAGGAGCTCCCCTGAGACAGAGCCCCTGGCAAAGACTGCAAGGACTCCTGCACTACATCCTTGGCCCTTTTTATTTTATTTTATTTTATTTTATTTATTTATTTTTGTCTTTTTGAGACAGGGTCTCACTATGCAGTTCAGGCTGACCTTGAGCTCACTGTGTAGCCCAGGCTGGTCTCGAACTCACAACAATCTTCTTGCCTCACCCTCCCAAGTGCGCCACCATGCCCAGCATAAAGGCTAATATTTAAGAAGAAGTAAGGAATTTCACAGCAGCACAGCCAGCCTGGTGTTAGAACTCGACAGGCATCTGTCGCCACACCATGGAGGCCTCTGGGTGGCAGAGACCACTGCCCAGCACAGTTTGAGGCCAGCGTACTGTAAGCCCACGTGCTCCCCCTCTCGGCAGCCCCCAGGACCCCCTGCCCTAAGGGCAGTGTCCAGGGTCAAGCGGGAGCAGGGTCCTAGTCGTGGAGCCTCTAGAGGTGTTGGCCATCCTCAGCTCCTGGGCCTGCATCCGTGTCCCCTTCCCATGGCTTCTCCCATGTGTGTGTGCTTCCTATGTCCCAATTTCCCTTTTATAAGGACACAGCTGCAGGATCAAAGCCCACCCTAGTGACCCAATGTTTTATTTGTTTGTTTGAGGCAGGGACTCACTATGCAGTTCAGGTTGGCCTTGAACTCACAGTGACCCTTCTGCCTCAGCCTCCTGAGTGCTGGGGTTACAGGTGTGCCCACTGCACCCTGCTCATGACCCCATTTTAAACAATTTCAAGAAAGTGCTGTGGGGCTTCAGGTTGGGATTCCACAGATCTCCTGAGGGGACACGGGGACCGCACAGGGGTGTGGGGGACAATGATTGCCCGGATTTCCCCAAGCACCTGCTGCCTGCTGCCAGGGAGGGAGGAAGAACATTGGCCAAGATCAGTTGTGTTGCTCATTTAGTGCCTCGTTCCTTCTATAGGACTTGGAGACCTTCAGGGCTCTGGGCACCCCAGTGTCCAGGGGTCGCCATGGCCCTGACCCAGAGCAGGGGACAGTCACAGAGTTCAGGGTTGTGGTGAGCTGTTGGACATGCACTCCTTTTAAAAGACACACATGTCTCAGATGCCGCAGTCCTGATGCCATTTGCCGTTTGACCCTCAAATGGAGCCAACTGCCTTGTGTATGTATTTGCTCAAACTGGCGACCTCAGGCCACTTGGTCCTTGCAGAGGGAGGCAGAGGCGGGCATGGGCCCCAGGGGGTGGGTGGCAATGCCCCCGGCCCTGGCACAGCCCCTGGGCAGCTCCTCTGCCAGCTGCAGCGCCCGCCACTGCGGGGAACAGCACGGCCAGCAGCCAGGGAGCTGGAGCTCTGGCAGCGGCCAGTGTGGGGTCAAGGCCAAGGCCAGAGCTCGCCTGAGGAGCGGTGGCAGGGACTCCCCGAGGCCCAGCCTCCACCGCCCGCCCTAGTGGTCCCACAGAGGCTGGCAAGGCTGCAGTGCCCAGGGGCAGCTGGTGACTGCTTGCAGGAAGGGAGCCCTGGGAAAGTGCCCTGCGGCCCACCGGAGCGTGGGGAGGGAGGGAGGGCAGCTCGGGCAGGGTGTCTCTTGGCTGATCTCACCAACTGCTCCTAGACTCTTTCTGTCTGGCTGTTTTCCTTCTTACCTTCCTTCCTTCCTTCCTTCCTTCCTTCCTTCCTTCCTTCCTTCCTCCCTCCCTCCCTCCCTCCCTCCCTCCCTTCCTTCTTTCCTTTTCTTTCTTTTAAAGTACATATTTTTATTGAAAAGCTGCATAAATCTAGCAAATTAAAATAACTCCACAGCTCTAGTAACCATTCTCATTCAAGAGACGTGCACACAGGGCACAGACTCAGTCACGGTTACAGCCACAGCGAGCAGGTCACTGCGGTTATATTCCCACGCAGTGCCAGCACCACCTTAGAAACCACTGTAAGTTTGAAATGCAGAGGACAAAATCCCAGTGGCCTCATAAGGCATCCCCTAACATAACAAAGAGCAAAGTATTTCAACAGTTTCACTAAATGTGTTCTTTGGGGTGTGATGTAGAGACGTAGGGGGGAGGAACCGTCTCTAGGTCACACATGGAGAAGAAAACCGAGCAAAAGGTCACTTTTCCAAGAGCCTCCCAGTGACCCAAAGTAAGACACATAAACAACTTTCTTTGGGGGAAGGGGTCTTTTCGAGACAGAATCTTGTATGTAGCTGAGGCTGCCCTCGAACTTGCAGCAATCCCCCTGCCTCAGCCTAGGGGTGCAGGTATAACAGAAGTGCGCCACCATTGCTGGGCTGTGTAAACAACTAAGTACACTTCAAGAGCCTCAGATCTCATTAGCTGACTGTCCCTGATGTTGGCACCATACTGCTTATGTCACTAGTGCAAACGCTGCTATCTTTGGCACTCCTGCGGTGTTTTTATTTATAAGAAAACCTGCAGAAAGAACTCTGCTTACACCACAGCGAGGTAGCAAGGAAATAGGGTACCATGAAATAATACAACCCTAATCTTTCTTTCATTCTTTTTCCTTTTTCCTTTCCTTTTCTTTTTTCTTTTTTCTTTTTTTTTTTTTTTTGGTCTTTTTGAGACAGCATTTCACTATGCACTTCAGGCTGGCCTTGAACTCACAGCAATCCTCCTGCCTCAGCCTCCTGAGTGCTGGAATTACAGGCGTGAGCCACCATGCCCGGCTTTTCCTTCATTCTTGCTTTCTTTCTTTTTTCCTCCCTTTCTTTCGACTGGGTCTTGCCATATAGTTCAGGCTGGACTCAAACTTGAGGTGACCCTCCTGCTTCAGCCCTCCAGGTGCTGGGATGCCACCACACCCACACAAAACTGAGGCCCAGAGAGGCAGTGGACACTTCCTCCAGCACAGGGCCCTACAGCTCAGCCCTGTGCCTATCTGCTGCCCCAGGAGAGTTGGCTTCGCCCTGGGAGGAGGCCCTTTCAGCGCTACACCCCATCCTCCACTTCCTCTCCCCAGCACCCCAGCACCCCTGTGACTGGGTGTGGAGAGGAAGCACCTGCCTCCAGCTGGGCTCAGGCCTCCCCCATCCGTTCGGTCTGGTCTCGTGGTGGCCCTCATGGTGCCCTGACCCAGCGAGGGGCACCGTGAGCAGGCACTGGCCCTACCCTCAGGGCTCCATCTCTCCTGACCTAGAAGATGGGAAGAAGCTTGGGGGTGGGGTGGGGAGGGGAGCCAGCAGGGAGGAGCTGAGACTTCCGGTCCCCTTCTCCCAGCCCAGTATCCGGCTGGGGTGTGTGCAAGACTACAGTCTAGTGGCCAGAGCCCTTCACAAGGAAACGTCAAGCCGTCATGGTGCTGCACAGATCCCAGCACTCTGGGAGGCAGAGGCAGGAGGAGCACAAGTTTGAACCCAGCCTGGCAGCTTAGTGATGTAGCCAGTTAGCTGCAGCCCAGGCTGGGTGTTTTCTAAGGTTCCTGGGACTCTCGGAGCTGCATGTAAAGCTGACCCGGTGCTGGCCACAGGGGCTCTCGGAGTCCTCTTGGGCACTGTCACAGTGCGGGGACATTTCCCCGCAGGGGGACTGTTTTCTCAGGGGCGTGCAGCTGGGTGTGTAGTGTGGAGGAAGCGCTGGGCAGAGTGGCAGTGGGTCTGGTGGAGGATAGGTCAGAGGGTGAAGGCGGGACATCTGGTATTGGCGCCAAGCGCTCTGCTCAGCGATGATCTCCAGGACTGTGAACAGTGGGTGTCTCTCAAAGGCCCTCCCCTCGGAGCCCACACCCAGCAGGCTGCGCGGATGCCAGGCTATCCCTGTGGTCGGACCCCTGGGACCCAGCCCGCAGCCCCCACCCACAGGGAGCGCTGTCCACCTCTGCCTACAGCAGTGCCCTCCCACAGCGGCCCCCAGATGCAGGGAGCTGCCTGGTGTGCAGGGTTTGGGTGGTACCACGATACCAGCCTAGAGGCACGCGTCTGTGCTTCTCCAGCCTCGCAGGCCGTACAGGCGCCCAGGAGGCCCAGGTGCAGGTTACCCCATTCAGGACGGCCAGGGCTGCCCCGCCGCGGCGCGTGTGACCGATTCTGGATCCCCTCCCCCGCAGCCCCCGAGCGGCGCCCGTGCCAGGGCCTGGGCTCCATTCACACCAGTCCATCCCGTCCATCTTCAAACTGGTAAAAGCCAGGCGTGGTGGCGCACACCTGTAATCCTAGCACTCAGGAGGCTGAGGCAGGAGGATCCCCTGAGTGGAAGGCCAGCCTGGACTACATACCGGGACCCTGTTTCACGTACACACAAAAAAAGTGTCCAAACTATAAAACAAACAAAATTGCGGTAAAACACACATACATACAATTCATCATCTAACCATTTTAAAATGTGCACTCCGTCGGCATCCAGTACATTCACAATGTCATGTGCCTGTCACCACCTGTCCCTGGAGCCGGCCCCCAGCCCCCACCGCTACTCAGTGTCTGCTGCAGGGGAGCGTGGAGTTCAGGATGATGGCTGCGCATGGTCTCGGGGCCTGGCTGCGCTCCCCAGTGCCCTCTCCCACCATGCACCTCAGTGCCAGGGCTATTCCAGTACGGGGTGTGGGGTGCAGGGTACACCCCACCGGCGGATGGGGCTGGGGGCCAGTTGTGCCCAATGCCACCTGGGGCCTTGTGGGCCAGCTGTGTTCCCAACGCCTTCTCCTCAGCCAGGAGAGGGACTGCAGACCTCGCCTGTCCAGAGGACCAGACACCCTCGCAGGGGGCCCTGGGTTTTGGGTTCCTCCACCTGCTCGCCTGCACGGCCGGTGCCCTCCACCTGAGCTGGACACCACATGGGACCTTCTGTGCTTGGCTCCGCCTGCATCCCCACTGTCCTGGCAGGAAGTGGTGACATCATGCTCCTACTCAGCTCAAGATCCGTTCCTGTCCCCTCCCAGGTGCTGGGCTCTGGGAGGCTTTGCAGAGTGAAGGTCCTGTCTTGTGGACACCCCATTCCAGGGGGTGATAGAAGGACAGCAGCTGAGACCACACTGGAGAGAGCCCACACATGGGGAGGCTCCCGGCCTCCGGGGTCCTCCTCAACCCACAGGGGAGTCGGGTCAGTCAGTCGGGTCACAGGGCACAGGGAAGGTGCGCCTGTGTGCGGCGTGTGTGTCTGTGTGCGGGTGCTCACTGCATGTGCGTCTGTGTATTGTGACTGAGTGTATGTGTTCGTGTGCACAAGTATCCCCTCATTGCATGTATACACGTGTGCGCATAGGCGTGTGTGTGCACACGTGTGTATGTGCACACGCGTGTGTACATGTTGCTGCTCAGCACGGACATCTCAAGGCCCAGCAGTAACACAGACCGGGCCCGGCTGAGCCCTGGGTGGAGACGAGTTCTGCACACAGTGCCCGACTTTCCCGCCACAGCAACAGATCCTAAGGGCCTGGTTGGGTGGTGTGGGCAGCTGGCCTCCAGTGGTGCCCCGATGCAATCTCATGTGCGGCCAGCGCTCTGCGGGCCTGGACAGCTGCCCTCTGCTCAGCCCTCCTCTGGGCATGCGGCGGGGGTGGAAGGGTAGCCCCCTAGTCCCCTGGTCCCTGGCTTTCCTCTGTGGGCAGGGACAGCAGACTCACGTGCCTGCCCACCTGGTGAGCTCTCCAGATGACACCTCAGCCAGGAAGACGCCCAGACAGGACTCGAGTCCTCGGGGACTCGGCCTTGGGTCTAGGGCAGCGGATGGTCACAGATGGTGCTGGCCTCTGTGTGTGTGTGCCGGCTTCAGCGTCCTCAGCCCAGTTAGACCAGCTGTTCTCTGCAGAGGCCCCAGGTCTAAACGCCCATACGCTGCTTTTACCCGCTGTGACCCTTGCCTGGTTCTCCTGGGGTTGGGACTCCCACCCCACAGCCTCCGCCCGACACCCTCTGGGGCTCTTGGGCCGTTCTGTAGCAGGAGCAGAAACCCAGAGCCATCTTCCCTCAGCACACTCACCTTCATTCCCCAGACAGACCCCATGCCCTCACTCCTGCCAGGGGAGGAAGGGATTGGTTCTCTTCCCAGCAGGAAGCACCAGGGAGCACAGGAAAGAGCTGGGTTTCTATGTACACTACTCTCCTGACGGGCGAGGGAAGCCAAGCCTTCCGCCTGGATTGCTGTGAGCAAATAATTTTAGTCCTTAAGAGCTGTAATCAGCATAAAGCCCAGCTGCCCCAAAGCTTAGAGTCCTTTCAGCACTTGCAATGAAGCATCAGATTGAGCAGAGATTGTCAGCTGTAGCAACAAGAGCTAATGTTTAATGTGCTTCCTACGGGCCAGCGTGGTGCTAGGTGCTTTACCGGATGGTTTCCCTTAAGCTTTACAACCTAATGAGATGTAATCCTGAGAACTTCTCACCAGGGAAGCGATATCACCACAGGCAGAGACACTAGATTTGAGAGGCAGGGTGCACTCACGCCTCTCCTGGATCATGTGGTCGATTGCAAACTGAAATTGGCCTAAGTGCAGCCAGGGTCATGTGGCTGTTAAGTAGTGGACACAGGATTTGAACCCAAGGAGATGTGATTCTGTCACTGGACAGAGCCCTGTGGCCCTGGCATGACCCCACTGCCACCACCCATCCTTACAGTCCTCCTGCCTCAGCATCCCTGAGTGCTGGGATGTGGAGTGCGCCCCCACACTGGGCTGCATGTTGC
The DNA here is from genome assembly GCA_004027595.1 of Dinomys branickii. Classification (NCBI taxonomy): domain Eukaryota; kingdom Metazoa; phylum Chordata; class Mammalia; order Rodentia; family Dinomyidae; genus Dinomys; species Dinomys branickii. The sequence goes on along the minus strand of PVLD010000438.1, from coordinate 264,843 downwards.
TGAGTTTTAACTCTAGCTTGCTAAACTGTATGACTTTGGGAGGTTTCTGGGTAACTCTGTAAGTGGGGACAGTAACCCTAATTCCTTCCTCCTAGGCTGTGTGTGTGTGGGGCTAGGGTGGAATCTGGCCCTGTACATGTCAGGCAAGTGCGCGGCCCCAGAATCATAGCGTGCGCACAGCATGGGACAGAGGTGAAGTGCAGACCTCATTCAACACAGTCGATTCAACTCCCGATTTGGATTCTCTAGGTTCCATTGGGAAAAGCCTTTCCCATGGCCTCTGGACTAAATGCCCCCGGCACCGAGGTGTCCTGGGACAGGGAGTGACCAAGGCAGTCATGCGGGGAGATGCTGTCCCTCCCAGGTGCCCGGTCGCCCTCCGCCGCCGCTGTCCCATCCTGGGTGGGGTCAGGGGCTGACTCAGCCCAGCCTCCAGCCCCGCCTGTGAGCTGGGGTCAGCTCACCCCTTTCTGGGCATCAGGGCAGCAACACCTGGCGCCGCACCCCAACAGTGTGTGGGCTGTGAGCCAGGGCCAGCTGCAGGCGGGGTGTTCTGAGGATCAGGATGGGGTCACAGATAGATAAGAAGGGTAACAGGGTCACTGAGGCCCAGTTCAGATGGCAGGGCCCACCAGAGCCCGCACAAGGCCACCAGCCAGCCTGGCGCTCCTGGACCATCCCAGATGCCTGGGGTGTGGGGACAGTGACCCCTGGACACCTGGCCCCACCAACAGGTCAGACAGAGTCTTTCCAATCCTGCTGGCCCTGGGGCAGATGACTCACCGCTCTGCTCTGTGACCCCCCCGGGGGAGGGGCCTGCAGGGATCTGTAGCTGGGATGGGGGTGAGGGTTTGCTCCCAGGCTCCCCAATTGGTTCCTAACCTATGGGGGCAGCATTCTCTACTTCTCAGGGAAGCAAGGTGTGATGATGGCCCCTCCAACTTGCAGGTTCTCAGCTGGGCTGGCCAGCCCTGGGTGCCCTTTCAGCCACGTACTCCTCCGTGCACACCTCACACCCTCCCTCGCCACTGTCTGCCCTGGGCTGACATCAATCACTCGGCAGAGTATTGCCACCCAAGCCTTGCGCTCAGCTCTGCGTGCACCGACAGCTCTTTCACGCACAAGCCAGGCACTTCTCGGAAGGCTTCTTGTGCCCAGCCCTGCCCACTGTGCGGATGGGAGCTGTGGGTATTTCTGGCTGCTGCTGTTGCTTGTTTTTTTAATGGGTAGAATTAATATTTGACTGTCACTTGTAATCAGATGGCAGTTGGTGTAATTTCTGTGTTTCATACTTTTATTTAAAAAAATAACAAGTTTTAAGCAGTTGCCAGCTGAGTATATTTTTCAGAAAGCACAATTAGACCAATTCATTAATGGTGGCTTGCAGCTATTCCTTATTAGCTCCAGAAAATCCATCCATCTTTTGACCGTTTATTAAAAAACCCCAGCAGATCGGCATGCATTTAACGTCCCAGTCTGCAGCAGTTCCCAGCGTCACCCACATCTCCTCCAAGGGACAGCACTGACGCAGGGCCATGCTGCGTGCAGACAGGAACTGTGACAACAGCTGCAGCGTCACAGGAAGTCCCCAAGCCTGAGGCGCTTGGCTGGCGGATGTCACAAGGGTTTGTGCTACGAAAACCATGTGCTGCAGGTCAGCCAGGGTGGTCAAGCCTCTGAAGGCATCTGGGTAGCTTTTTAAGAAGCACGTAGTTTAGCTGGGCGTGGTGCCACACGCCTGTAATCCCAGCACTCGGGAGGCTGAGGCTGGTCTACAAATGAGTTCAAAGCCAGCCTAAACGGTATAGCGAGACCCTGCCTCAAAAAGATGAAAAACCCCATCACAAAAAGATGTTAGGAATCAAAAGAACAAAAAAAAAAGTGTCCAGTTTGTTTTTGAAGGAGCAAGATAAGTACGCAATGGTAGATCTAAAAGGCATGGAATATAGACATCGCTAAGTGCTCCGTCCTGTCCCCATCCCTGTCCCCACAGGTCCCCTTTCTCTCTGCTTATGGTGGCTCCAGGGCCGGGTTTCATGGCCCAGTGTTGGGACAGCTCCAGAGCTAAGGCACCACTGGGTTCTGGAGGAGGGTGAGTCAGGAGGGTGTGGCTCAGTCAGGCTCAGGCTGTCCTGGGGGATGAGCAGGCAGCCACTATGGAAATCCCTTGCCATGTCATCTAGAGAGGAGAGGGCTGCGATGACCCCAGTGGCACAGGGCAGGGAGTGGGGGTGGCCCTGTGAAGGCCCCAGCTGGGACTAAAGCCTGGGTGTCACCCTGGATGCCCTCCCGCAATCCCCAGATGCCCCAGGAGCACATGCACCGCTGCTGTCCTGTGTTTTGCCGGGGGCACTTCCTGCTGGGTGCCCTCTGCCCTGATGTGTCCCTAGCACTGTGTACTGAGCATCTTTCAACCCAAAACTGGCCCAAAGGTTAGCTTTGCCACCCTTCCAAGGCAGAGAGGCCACCTGCCCAACGCTTTTCCCTGTCACCTAGTTCCTGTTGTACTGAAAACAGCTCAGACTTGGCTTCCAAATCCAGACCCGGGCACTAGCTCATTGCACAATCTTGAGAAGTTACTTGATCTCGCCACTTGTGGTGGCACACACCTCAGGAGGCTGAGGCAGGAGGATCACTGCAAGTTCAAGGCCAGCCTGAACGATCTAATAAGACACTCTCTCAAAAGACAAGAAAACAACAACAAAAAGTAAAACATTAAAGCATTAGAAGAAACACGACTTGAGGCAGGGAAAGCTTTTCCAGGGGTGAGATCACTCGCAGCCCAGCTCTTATAAAGGAATTGATTGACAAATGTGATTGCATGAAAGTTAAAGCTCCTAAAGAATAAGGAAGAAAGGGGGCAAGACACCCAAGCTGGGCAGGGTGGGTGCGAGCAGATCGGAGGACGTGTGCGGTGTCCACACCAGCCCAGGCACACACTGCTGTCACGGGCGCAGAGCTCTGACCCTAAGACAAGGACAGGGCTGTTAGGAAAAGCAACCAGGCCACACCTGCGTGGACCCTCAGGAGAAGCTCACAGGTGAAGCCATGTTCTGCCCGCCCCATGGGGTCCAGCTCCTCTGTGGGTAGCTCCTCCAGGCTTACAGCAGCCCTGGCCTTTCCCTCTGCTCCCGGCTGGCACTGTTGGTCTGGGACCCAACCCTGTGCGTGAGGCCCAGGGTCCCAGCGTGAGTGCCTCCATGGTGCCAGTGTTTGCCTGGCTGTATTCTGAGCTCCACAGGCAGGAGAACGGCACAGTGCTTAGGCCCCTCGGTGTGGGCAGCTGCCGGGGAAAGTGCAATCTGAACAGTTCTGGGGACCTCCCAGGAAGGCACCGTGGGCGCCCTTGAGGACCCAGGCCGGGCCAGAGGCACTGGAGCGGGGGAGGGCGCAGGGGCCTCTGGGCAGATGAACTCATCACTGGCCCCTGCCCCAGTCCCTGCTCTGGGCGCTGACCAGGCCTGCTGTTTCGGGCCTGCACTGTGACTCAGCCAGCCGTCTCCTGAGTCACGCTGTTTCCAGCCCTCTCCCACTCCTCGGAGGCAGGACTGTGCTGTGCCATCTGCCCAGACCCACCTGCTCCGCCTGGCACTGGGGATGTTCGACTTTTCCAGGGGTGAGGCCATCCCACCCATCTGCCAGTCCCTGGGACCCCTTGCCGTGTTGCGCAGACCCCAGGAGCAGTTGCCCTCCGCCAGGCAGTGACCTGCCGGATCTCCACTCTCCTTCATGCCTCCTGAGCTAGTGCCCTGCACCTGAGAAATATCTTTGTCCCTTCTGGCAAAGTCGCCCATCTCTGTGCTCTGCAGCTGAGCCCTGAGCTGACCAGCAGGCACCTCTTGCTCCACCTGAGGCCCTCAAGGCAACTGACCTGCTTGCCTGTCCCACCCTTGGCCAGCCTGGCCACCCGAAGAGGGCCAGAGCCCTGTGACTCCACTGGTGCCAGGCGGCTGTCACCAAGACCCTACCCAGGGGCTTTCAGGTTGCCAGGGGAGCAAGGGGACATAGTCTGAGCAGCAGTCCCTGTGGAGAAGCTGCCCCTAGCATCCTCCTGTGGTGGCCAGCGCTGTGGTAGTGAGTAGCCCACGCACAGAATCATTGGTCCAAGCACCTTGAGGCAGAGGCCTAGGCCCAGGGCTGAGGGAGCAGCTGGTGCTCAGCTGTGAGCTGCAGCCCTTGCACCTGTCCCTATGTGCACAGCTGCTCTGGGCCCCTTTTCCCTGGATGAGGGCACCATCACATCAGGCCCCACCCCAAGGCCTCTGTGCTCAGCTGTCCACGTGGACCCTAATTCCAAACCAAGTCCCACTCGAGGGCAGTGGGAGTCGCAGATCCTGGAGGTCATGGGTGGGGGTGGGGTCAAAGGTTCTGGTGGTCACCAGTCTTAGAGGTCACACGGGTCATGGGGCCACAGCTGCTTTGTGCGTGCCCCCCCTTGCCCTCTTTTTTGTTTTTTTGTCTTTTGTTTTTTTGAGACAGGGACTCACTGTGTACCCCAGTCTGGCCTTGAGCTCACGGCTCAACCTCCCGAGTGCGGGATTGCAGGCGTGCGCAGCCACACCCAGCCCCAGCTCCCTCTTGTCCTGCCGCTGCCTGGCACGCTGTGCGCCCCCTCAGGGTGACTGTGTGCGGCTGGCCCAGACTGCCTGTCGGCGCTGCTCTCCCTCCTTCCCCCACCAGCTGAGCGGCGAACCCCGTCCAGGACGCACAGAGCCAGCACCACCACCTCCTCCTTCCCGGCTGCACCCCGCAGCACTGCCCACCCCAAACTCCTGGCCACCCTGTGTCCGCAGGCCCCTGTGAGTGTCTGTCACTCAGCACAGCCGGCGTGTGCAGGGCGGCTCTGCACTCAGGTGCTCTGCTGCTGCTGGACGCCCACAGCCAGAGCTCAGCCCGGGCCTGCTGCGCCCCCAAGGGAGCTCATGCTGGGCACCAGACCGCATTCCTTCTCTGGCAGTGACCCCATTGTGCAGCCTGGCGCCGGCTGAGCCTGTCCCACGGCGCATCTTCAAACAGGGTGAGGACAGCAGCACCCCATGGACCACAGAGCATCTGCAAGTATGCATGGGAGCTACAGCGGGAGCTGGCGCATGGCAGGACCACATCCAGGCGGCCGGGCTACCGAGGGGAGGGTATGGGCTATCCACAAAGAGGGAAAGGCAAGACCCAGCCCCTGCTCAGGAGGGGCTGCTCCCTCCTCCCCTCCCCAGGGTTTGCTGTCCCCAGTCCCACTGCCTGCCGTCTGCTTATTAAAACCCTCCGTGCTGGGCCCAAGCCCACGGGGCTCATCCTGGCCTGAGAATAAGTGAGCCAGCAGAATTCCTGACAAGCCTGGGCTGGACAGAACCGGTTGAGGCCTCTGTGGAGTTGCACAGACCCCGCGGCCTGTGGAGAAAACAGGCCAGGTGTCATGGGTGTCACCTGACAGGGACCTCCCCGGCCAGTGCTCCCTGTGCTCTGCCAGGCTCCAGCAGCTGCGAGAGGGCCAGAAGAAGCGTGTGCCAAGGGCCCCTCTGCTGGGCTCAGCCCCTTCCACTTGGCCCTCCCATGTTGGCTGGCTGCCATCCCAGATGGAGCCCTGGTTTCCCAGCCACCCTGCTTCTCCTGAGGGTGAGTCAGAGTCCCCGCGGACGTGCAAGCAGCAATTACCCTGTGTCATGCCCAGCGCCAGCCACGAGGTCTCACCCCAGAGCCCAGCTGGTTCCCAGCCGCAGCCCCAACAAGACAGAACATGCTGTGCAGGCCCTGGGCCAAGCTGTCAGGGCGCGTGCTTCCTCAAGGGCCCAGCCTAGCTCAACCGGGCGCCCTGCCCTGTGGTTGCTCTGGCATCTGTGCAGCGGGCTACTCCAAAGCGGAGAGGGCCACAGCCTCCAGCTCATCCTGACCTCACTCCAGTCTCTTCCCCACTGAGGCCAGAACTTGCTGACGATGCCCACCTTGCACAACAGTGGAGCATGCACTCTGCTGCCGTGAGGGCCACGGTGACAAGTGGCAGTGGCCGGGGGCAGCCTGGTGGCTGGAAGGAGCATTGGGGTTTCTGCGTCAGACCTATAGCCCGTTGGTCTGTCCTGTGTGGGCACAAGGATGCCATCTCTGCGAGTCGCGCCCCCTCCTGATGCAGAGGCCCAGGGCAGGCGGCACACAGCTGCTCTCACCCTTCGAGGGCAACACCCCAACAGCTCAGGACCAGCAGCAGGAGGGGGGCGTCCAGGCCACAGCTGGGCCTCAGTGCCTGTTACCCCTCCTTCCTGGGGCCAGGCAGGTTGGGCTCACTTTCCTCTTTGCCCCCACAGTAACAGGCTAGGAACGCCCCCGCCCCCACTGGCCCCATCCTCTCCATCCAGGTCCAGTCAAGGGGGGCACCAAGGGACCTTCGAGTCTCAGGCCCAGGGCAGGGTGGCTCTGTGGAGAGGGCTGCCGGGTCCCAGGGAGCCCGACCTCACAGGGCTCTGGCTTTGGAGACCCCAGCTCTGGGCCTCCCTCTGCCCAGGCAAGCTGAGCAGGGCCCGTTTCCACTCCCATGGCCTGCCACCTCGTTCCTACCACATCCAGGTCACTGCTGCATTTTGCCGTTCTTTCTGTGCCTGAGCTGATTTCTGTCTGGCTTAGACTCCGCCAAGATGGGCGGGTGGAGGGCGACAGAGGTGAGCAAAGAAAATCCCACCAAGATGCCTCAAGATGCCCTGGATACAAACCACTAATAAAACCATGTGAGCTGCTGACCCTTCTGCAGAACCTGTCCCCTCTCCCTTCCCTTGGTGAATTCCAGGACCGGAATGTAGGCACTGCAGCCCGCTGCCCTGGGAGGGCTCGAGCTGGGGCTCGGGATGTAGGTGGTGCTGTGGGGTGGCTCCAGGCTGACCTCCCCCAAGGACAGTAGCAAGTCCTCCTGGAGTCCGCACCCAGAGCCCTCTGCCCCTGGCCCTCAACAGCTGGGACCCCGCAGGCACAGGCCTCTTGTCCACACTGAACTCACAAAGTGGGGCAGGTCCTGGAGCGCTCAGAGGGCCAGTGCGGGCTCCTTGCCACCTGGGCACGGCCCTCAGGGTCCTGGTCCAGGAGGGTACGAACCCGAGTCCCCCACATGTGGTGCTCCAGCTGTCCGAGCCATGCTGCTTGAAGCCCAGGACAGAACAAGGGGCTCGGGAGGCTGTGTAGGGACAACATCGGCATGGTGGTCCCCAGCTCTCCATCCCTGCCACCTCCTCGGTTTCCAGCTGTGGCACAGGCAAGTGGCCTGCTGGCCTTGTGCTGTCCCTCTGTGGACGTCTCTGCCACTCCAGGTGCACAGTCGGCCTCCTGGGCCTTCCAGTCCCAGCCATCAGGAGGGAAGGAGGCGGCGGGGCAGGGCAGCCACCAGGACAGTCACCGGGATGCAGGCACCTGCCTGGGAAGCACAGGCCTCAGGGAGCCCATGCTGGGCAAGGAGGCTCCAGCTGGGAGACCCAGGAGGCCAGGTTCAGTTGGAGTCCCCACCAGGTGCAAATGGCACAGGCCTGTAATCCCAGCTATGCAAGAGGCTGAGGCAGGAGGATCTCAAGTTTGAGGCCAGCCTGAGCAATTTAGTGAGACCTTGTCTCAAAAAAGAAGGAGAGCAAGAAAAGGAGGAAAGGAGGCAGCGATCCCTGGTGTTTTCTTACTTACCTCGTCTAGTTCCTAACACTGTTTATTGCAGGTCCTTGTGCTTACCATTCCCATCGGGGTCCTCATCAAAGCATCTGGAAGTTGTTCTTTAGTGCATTAATAAGCAGGGATCTGTTTCTAGTATCAGGTTAGAATCTTAAATATTCTGCCATTTTGATAGCGATGCTTCCTCTCCTCTGGAATCACACACTTTCCCTGTCTTTGAGGAGGGGCCTGGGGAACCGCGCTCAGGGATGGATGCTGCTCTGTTGGCTGCAGTGGCAAATGCATCCCTGCCTCGGTCACTCTCATCAGACCTGTGCCACACCCAGGTGTGAGGGAGGGGGAGTGTGGACACTCCTGGGCAGGGGCGAGCTCGAGGCTCCGTCACAGGAGGGGGTCAGGGCCCTGCCCGCCATTGCCCAGCCATCGTCCCTGCCCAGGCCTGGGAGCCCGGTTCGCTCACTCTCTGTTCTGTCACCTCTGGCCACTGAGACTCAAGGCCAGACCAGCACCTGGAAAAAGAGGGCTCCCCCCGCTCACGGCTTCTGAGTCCTAGGCCTTGCATGCCCAGCTCAGCAGAGCAGAGGTGCTCACGCCACAGCAGACAGGAGGCAGCGGTCACTGGAGGAGGATGCAGGGACCCAGCACCTCTGGGTCAACAGCAAGTCAGCTCCACCCCATGATCCAGTCAATGTCCACCAGCCCTGCCAGCGACTGGGGACTTTGGGGACATACAGGTCCCAAACCACAACACCGTCCCTCCCACACCATGGCGTCTCCTTTCAGCTGCTGAGCATCTGAGACCCGGCCCTCGACAGTCCTCCCTGTGTCCCTAATGACTGTCTCCTCAGGTGTCCAGGACACCCAGCCCTGCTCGCTTGGCTCCCCTTGGCCACCTGCCAGTCGCTCTTCCTGCTCCTGCCTGGGGACTGCGTATGCAGCCAAGGCTGGCCTCAAACTCATGATCCTCCTGCCTCAGCCTACCAAGTGCTGGGATCCCAGGTGTGTGCCACCAGGTCCTGCTTGGGGTTCCTTCCTGAAGCCCTGTCCTCTGCATCCACAAGGACTACAAGGAATACCGGCCCCTGGTGACCCCGCTTGTCCCTGTCCCTTCTCAGCTGGGACTTTGCACGTGGCTTCCTTCTGACTGAGGCCCTGCCTGGCCCTGTGGCTCCTCCTACCCAGGCTGAGTGGTTGCCTCCCATGTGACTCTGGGAAGCTCCACTTCCCAGCCCCTGTCTTCCTGTGCCGCCTAAAGACTGGCTCCCCGTGGCCTCCACTCCCCACAGCTCCAATTCATTCTCCTGCCCCGGCCCAGGCCCCAGCCAGCCGCGGATCACCCTCACCCACCCGCCACCAGCTGGCTTATGGGGCGGGGCAGGCAAAACTCCCACAGCCACAGGGTGAGCTTTTTTTAAACCAAAGCTGGGATGTGATGGCAGTGGCAGATGTCTCCCCAGTCTGCTTTCCCATCCTGAGCCCGCCCCCTGCAGCTGCCACAGGAAGCGGCCAACGGGCACAAAATGAAAGCAGTCGGCCGCAAGCAGCAGCGCTTGGGGTTGTGGGGACGAAGGGACAGCCAGTCCCAGGGCCACCAGTGCCTGTGTTCTGCACCCACCTGGCCTTCCTCAGACGCTGTCCACTGTTCAATGCCTGGGGACAAACAGAGCAAAGGAAAACTAGAAACAGCCAGAATCCTTGCGTCCAGACAGTGCCCTATGACCCTGTGCTCCCTCACAGAGAGGACCCCACTGTGGCAATGGTGCCTGACCCAGCCATGCTCTCCAAGCCTGTGAGGCGGCATGGGACCTGCAGCTGCTGGGTGAAGTGGAGTCACCACTGTGGAAAGGTCTAGACTGGAGCCTGGGTTTGGTGCTGCCGAAGGCTTCTCCTGGAGGACTGTAGGCCTGGGGGTGGCGCCTGGCACCCCCAAGGGACATCTGCCATCAAGGAGCTGACCATCCCCCAAAGCACTCTTTAAAATATGAATATCGTCTGCTACCATGTGACATTTAGGACAGCTGGCAGAGGAACTGGCAGTTCTGGCATCTCTTGGGGACAGAAGCTCTCTCCCTGCAGCTCTGCACAGTATGCTGCCCCTCAGCAAGCGTGTCCTCGGTGGCCTTTCCTTCCCACCATCTGCTGGGCCTGGCACGGGCTCTGGGACTCGGACTGCAGCTGCAGAACAGAAGTCCTTAGTGCTTTGAAAGCCACAAGCAGACTCCAAGGGACTGAGCCTTCGCATGCGCCCACATCACGACCCTACGGCCTACTTCCACCAAAACTGGGCGTGCATGCCCTAGGGGCCGGCAGGAAGCACAGCTGCAGCTGTGTGGGGCCTGTGACACCTGCTTGTGGTGCCCGGGACGCCTTGGGCTTTGGCTGGGCCTTGCTCTGTAATGCTTGGATAAAGACATCTGCAACATTTCAGTACAGGTGTCCACAGTGGAGCTGGCTCCCTGCACGATCCCGGGCTTTTAACCCATCCCCAGGGCGCCTGCTCACCCATGTGTGGGTGGGGTAGAAGGGGCTTCTGGAGTCTTCCGCAGACACAGATGGGAGCAGCCCCCTCCTAATGGCTTGCGGCCAGGACATCCTTGCTGTCCCAGGCAGCCTGCTCTCCCCACCTAGAGGCTGGGCGCTGAGTCACCCGGCCCTGCCCAGCCTGCAGCGCCCACGCAGCCCTCACTCGCCACACTTCCTCCCGGCTCTTCCCACAAGTCCCTGTCCTCACTGTCACCCGCACCCCAGCAGCCACCCCCGCGTTCCCTGCAGAGCAGGAAGTGTGTGGTGCCCGCTTCCTCCAGACTCCCGGGGAGCCTGCCTCTGTCCTCCTCCTCCTCCCGAGGCGGCCCTGCTGCAGGGACACCTGGCCTTCTCCTGAGACAGGTGGCTGGGGCTCCCCCACCCTCCGCCACACTCCTCCTCTGTCCTCCTGGCTGCGCCTTCTGCTGGCTTCCTCCTGGCTCCTGGGGTCCTGTCCTCCCCCCACATGCCCTCTCCAGTGCCCCGCCTCAGCCTACTCATGCATTGCACCCCAAAACACAGGATCTAGGAGGTCTGGGGAGGTGGTGAGGGTCACACAGGTGAGCTTGGAGGGAGGCTCTCTAGATCCACACCTAGGGTTGAACCATGCCTGCAGCAAGGGCATTACCAAGCTGGGGTCCCCTGCCAGGCTCTGCCTGGCATCACAAACACAAATGGAGAAATCAAGCGGCCCATGCTCAGGAGATTTAATTTGAGCCACAGCACAAATCAGATGAGAGTCCAGGAGCTGGTATGGGGGCACATACCTGTCATCCCAGCACCCTGGAGGCCGAGGCAGGCCCTGCCCATCCTGGACAACTTAGCAATTTATCAAGACCAGTCTCCAAATAAAAAATACTAAAGGGCTGGGAATGTAGCTCAGCACAAAGGCCCTGGGATCAATCCCTAGTATAGTGAAAAAAAAGTGTTGTCTAAGCCACTGCATTCATGGTGTTTCGTTAAGGCAGTAACAGGCAGCTGATACGGTGGAAAGATGAAGATGCCAGGTGGGACACAGGTACCAGGGCGCCTGAAGAGACCTCGCCAGCGCACATGTGCCTGCATGTGTCTGAGCGTGTGAGTGTGTGTGTGTGTGAGTGTGTGTGTGTGTGTGTGTGTGTGTGTGTGTGTGTGCCCTGCATTTGTGTGTGCGTGTGGTGGGAGCCATGTCGCTCCTCCTCTCTGGTAGATAAAATGACAGAGCACGTCAGAGGCATGTCCCTGGGCGACGCCCACTGAGTGTCATGTGCTCACCCCTGGGACCCTGGGACCCTGGGACCCTGGGACCCTGGGACCCGATCTGTGCGCTGGATCAGAGGGCACATGGGCCTGGTCGCTCTTGAACAACTTCCTTGGCTGTGGGCCCTTTGGGGCCCCCAGAAACTCAGCTGGAGGGGCCACTGTGACCCCAGAGCCTGGCCTGGTCCCCAGAGCCCTGTTCCTCTGGGCCTGCAGCTGCCTTGGGGGGTGCCCTGAGGCCCCGGTCACGCCTGTCACCAGCTCACAGCCCTGGCCTCTGTGAGAAGAGGACTCTGGAAAAGGCGGGTTTCCCTGTCCCTGTGTCCCTGCCCCTAGCGCTCAGCGGGCTGTGCAGGGTCCACGGACCCGCAGGCTCCGCCTGTGTCCTGCACCTGCCAGGCCCTCTACCTGGCCGAGCGCGGGTCACCCCCACCGGGTCGAGGGAAGCCGGCGTGGCGCTGGTGAGGCGAGGTGGCCCGGGGACCTCCGGGGGCCCGGCCCGGGTCTGGAGGCCTCCCCTGCGCTGCTCCTGTCCTCCGGGCGGCCCGCCCCGCACCCCGCACCCCGCACCCCGCGCCCCGCGCCTGCGCGCTCCTCCTGCAGCCACGTCCACGCCCCCTGGGGACCAGCGGGAGCCCGGCCCGCGGCCTCGCCCAGCCAACTTGCCGCTCACCCCGGCCCGCCCCGACGCACCGGGCCAGGGCGCTGTATCTTCCCCTGCTAAGGAGCCACACCGTCCCCTGTCCCGTTCTCACGGCCGCCTCCTGAGCTGGCTGCCTGTCACCCCTGATGTCACACTCTGGCACCTCGGAGCGACTCCCTGAGAGACAAGCATCCGCAGCCCCTTTTTCCTGGGGACCCCAGAGCCCTGGGGTGAAGCCTTACCGCACTGCAGAGGGTGGCTAGGAAGCACGCACTCGGCTCCAGGTGCAGCAAAGCTCTTCTCCTGCCCAAGGCATGCCCACCCTGCCAGCTCCGGCCGCTGTGCCCACCTGGTACTTGGCCCAACACCTGCCTGCACAGCCCTGGGCGCAGCGATCACATGCCACCTTCCTGCCTCCGCCCCCACCTAAGGGGCCCGCACCCGTGGCAGATGCTGGGTGGAGCTGCTCTGCCTGACCCTGGGGCCAGCTGTGGAAGCTGGGCACGCCGGGCACAGCAGCTCCTGGGATACCGGTCCTGCCCCCTCCGGCCACCGCTCATCCGCACATAAGCCCACCCGTGTCCCCATATGACCAAGACCCAGCTCGCTGGTGGGGCTGCCCTGTACCCCTGCGGCGCTCACAGAGGCCGGGCTGAGAAGACCGCGGGTGGCGAGGCTCGGCACCCAGGGATTCTCGTTGTCTTTTCTATGCTCTGCTGCCATGTTTTCCAAAATTACAAAAGTGAGTACTTGCCACTTTAGTAATAAAAACGCTTTCAGTTGTGGTAGATGTTGTCAGGATACAGAATTAAGCAGGTTGTGGCCACGGAGAGGGAGAAGGGTACACTCGGGGGACAGAGGGGACCTCCCAGAAGGAGCGACACTGCCACTGACGGCTCTGAGCAGATAAACCCTGGGCACAGCCACGAAGGAGCCACGAAACCACAGCCACAGCAACTCTGAGGCTCCACAACAAGGCAGAAGAGAAAAATTTATTTTCCAGGCCCTGCAAAATGCAGAGCTCATGGATTACAGAGGCCCTTCCGGGATATTAAGCAGACCTGTCATCTATTAAACACAAATGCCTTGTGTCAGTGTTCCGAGGTACAGTCATTGGCTGCAATAAACAATATACTTTTTATTTGTCTCACTATGAAGTCCAGGATGGCCTCAAACTTGAGGCAATCCTACTGCCTCAGCCTCTTGAGTGCTAAAACAATGGGCTTCCATCAACCACACGAGGTTTAACTGATGAGAGCTTTTCAACTCTAGAGGTGGTGCAGTGCTTGGTTGAGGCTTTACGTTGCTCCAAGCAAGCAGGACGCCTGAGTCCCAGGGCTGGTGAGTGTGTGTCCAGTTACCCTAATAATGGTTTCTCAGACTGAAAGCTGCTCTGAGTACACAGCATCCCTTCCTCCCTCCATGGTTGTGACCAGAAGCTGCAAGACCGGCCTGAATCAGCGTCACATGGGGCCTCAAGGCCACCCTCCCGTCCCTCCTACTGGGTACGGTACTAGGTAACTGTGCTTGGCCCTTTTCACACAGGTCAGGGGCAGAAGACAGGAGGGAAAACCAAGGCACAGGAGCCCATCGCGTCAGGTCTGCAGTCCAGGTTGGAAAGGACATAGCTGTGAGCTGTTCCCAGCCTGCAGCCTCAACATCCCTGACAGAGCCTGGGGCTGTCAGAGGCCAGATTATCTCATTTCATGCTGAAATCAAAGCCAGTGACTTGGGGCCATTTCACAGACTGGAAGCCCAGAGAGCTTAAGAACTGACCCAGTGCCTAGTGTGGTGGCATACTCCTGTAACCCCAGCTCTCAGGAGGCTGAGGCAGGAGGATCACCCTAAGTTCGAAGCCAGCCTAGACTCCATGGTGAGTTCAAGGCCAGCCTAAAACACATAGCAAGGCCCTGTCTCAAAAACAAAACAGAAAAGAGCAGACCATGGGAGTTTCCTGGCTGGGCTGACAGTGAGACCTACAGGCTGCAGGCCCAGCACCTTAGGCCTCTCCTTCCCATGCACCTCAGATCTGCCTCAGCCAGCGGTGACCTCAGCCCCTCTGAGCTCCCTGACGACCTGGCCCCTGGGCTGCACAGCCAGGGTGGCACACGCCACCCGCATCTCCTCTGGAAAGACACACTGTTCCTTGGTGCTGGGCACGGGCAGAGGCTGTGAGGGCAGCGTCCCCACCCCATCCCAGCCTCGGGACCCATTGGCATCTGCACATGCACAGTGTCCCCAGAGTGTCTCTGCAGACATCCCTATGCATAAGGACACTGGGCATCACTCACTATGTAGGCCAGGCCGGCCTTGATTTCACGAAGATCCCCTGCCTCAGCCTCTTGAGTGCTGCAATCACAAATGTGTGCCACCAAGCCCTAGCTCCTTTTTGGCTGGCTTGTTTTATTTTAGGGAGCATGGTTGGGACCTCTCTAGGCACACATCTTGGTCCTTCCACATGGAGAGGAGAGGCCTGAACGCTGGTGGTATGGAGCCCCAGGGGCCTTGGGTGGAGCCACAGCATCTGCACCCCAGCTCCTCCTCTGGGACTCACCCCCGCAGCACTACTGGGCCAGAAGCCACCTGAGCTGGGGGACCCAACTGCCACCTTCCCACGCCAGCTACCTCTGTGCCACAGCCAGGGGACCGGCCTGATGCCTTCCCCGCAGGTGTTCACCAGCACCTGCTGCTCAGTGCACACAGGTGTGTGACGTCCCTCACCAAGGGGCGCTGGGTCCTGCAGGAGACAGTGGGGAGGGCCGTGCACACCCGAGAGATCAGCTGGGCCTGGAGAGTCTATTTATTTTATGTTTTATTTTTATATTTTTGCACTGCTGAGGGTTGAACCCTGGCCCTCTGTCCTATCCTGCATCCCCAGTCCTTACTTTTAAAGACAGGAGGGTCTTGCTAGATTGCTCAGGCTGGCCTAGAACTTTTGACCCTCTTGCTGCTCCTCCTCCCAAGTGCTGGGACGACAGGCATGCGCCCTCCTCTTGTCTGGATGCTTTGAGGAGTCACTGGCTGCTGAGTGGAGGGTGACAGGGAGACTCCAGGGCAGAGCAGAGGTGGGACTTAGCTGAGGGCAGTGGGGTCAGAGTAGGGGAGACCCCAGAGCAGGCTGTAGGGATCTTTCCCAGACACACCCAGGGAAGCCAGCCAGGAGGTGGGTGTGGGTGGGGAGGTCCCACGTGGGCCCAGCCCTGGTAGCTCTCACCTCTGCCCCTTCCTGGGCAGGATTCCAACTCGACACCCACAGTGACACCGTAGCCCTGGGCATCACGTGGGCGGGACAGGGATGGGGGCTGGTACAGCAAGTGCCACAGAGCCAGGGAGGGTAGGGGCCACAAAGAAGCCGAGCTAAGCATCCACAGGGGGGACCCCAAAGTCCAGGCAGATGGCCAGGAGGGATCCCCGTAAGGGGCCTGGAGGAGGAAACACCCAGATTCCCAGGAGGATGAGGTCACCGGCTATGGCCAATCAGGCCTCTCTGCGCCAAAGAAAGGGTTTTTCCAGGCCAGGAATGCGGTGGCCTCAGCTGCCAAGCGGGGAGGAGCCCTGGGCCACAGCCAGGACTCTGGAGCCTCATCCTGGCTGGAGAGACAGGCGGGGCGGCCCGGAGAGGGGACACAGGATGGGGTGAGGGCAGGCACGTCTGCATTGGCTAGTGGCCAGGACACCCAGCTGGGGAGGCTGGTGGCTCTGCTGGCCCAGACACAGCCACCTGGATTTTTCTTTTTCTTTTCTTTTTAAAAAAATTTTTCTTATTTGGGGGTTTTTTCTTTTCTTAAGAAAGAGAAAAAGCAGGCTCAACTTAGTTAGCTTCCTTTAACCCGAGCTGGGTGATTTTCCCAGTAAGCTAGTAAGCCAGTAATTTCAGCACTCAGGAAGCTGAGGCGGGAGGATTGAATTAAATTTGTGAACCGCCAGGCATGGTGGCACATGCCTGTAATCCCAGTATGAGGGAGGCTGAGGCAGGAGGATTGTTGCAAGTTCGAGGCCAGCCTGTGCTACAAAGTGAGTTTAAGGCCAGCCTAAACTGCATAGCAAGACACTGTCTCAAAAAAAAAAAAAAAAAAGTTTGTGAACAGCCTGGTGAGAAAAAATAAAATATAACAAAACAAAGCAAAAACAATAACCCAATCCTCCAACCTTCCTAACAGGAGGGAGCTTTGGCCCTGGGCTCCTGGGGGCTCCAGGCCAGGGATCTGAGTTACTGGGGGAACAGGGTTGCATGCATTTCCCTCCCTGCCCAGGTTGGCATCATGACACCTCCCAAGACCCTCTCAGTGCAGGGCAGGAAAAGCAGGGCTGCCCCGCCCCTGCTCACCATCAGGTCCTTGCTCTGAAAGCCTTCGAGTCCTCTCTGTTTCTCTCTTTCTTGTTTTTGAGACAGAGGCTCACCATGTAGCCCAGGCTGAGCTTGAACTCTCAGAAATCCTCCTGCTTCAGCCTCCCAAGTGCTAGGATGACAGGCATGTGACAATACTCCTGACGGTTCAGCCCTGTTTCTGAGCAGTCAGCAGAGAGCGGATCCTGGGACCAATGTGTCACTGATTCTGGACCAGATGCAGGGGCTCCCAGCCCAGGTTTCTCATGGGGTCCCTGGGTGCCTGGGATGCTCAGGCCCCTCAGGTCCACAACTGAGTACTTGATCAACATCAGACAGAAAATCTTTGAAATTATTTGTTTATTTATTTACTTGTGGCGCTGGGGCTGGAACCTAGGACCTCCACACTGAGCTACAGCCCGGTTTTATGTTTTGTTTTGAGACAGGGTCTCTAAATTTCCCAGGCTGGGCTCACCACCGCACCTGATTATTTGAAACAATTTTTGCCTGCACCGCACAAGCAGGGACACTTTTCTTGTCGCTGTTGCCTCACAACGAAGTGTGTGAAGCACTTATCTCACACCCCTCTTGGTAACGCCGAGATGATTTAACATACGTGGAAGGCGCATCTAGGTGACAGGCAAGCACAATGGCACCGCATGTAAGGGACGTGAGTGTCACAGATGTTGGTGTCTGGGGATGGAGTCCCCTCAGAGGCTGAGAAACAGCTAGTTGTGGTGATTCACCCCTGTCATCCCAGCAGTTGGTGGGCTGAGATGAGTTCAGGGCTAGTGTGGGCTACACAGACAGACCCTGTCTCAAAGACAAACGAAACAATATGGAGAAGCAAGTGACTCCCGGATTCAACTTCCTCTCCTGGAGCTTTCTAGAGATGCCAACAGTTTACAGGACCAGAAGTCCTGGAGGAAGGATGCTGCTAACTCTCTGCCCCTTGATGCCAGAGCTCACCCTCCCCTGGGACCCCAGAGTGTTGGGCGCCGCACCTGACACTGCCTCCCTGCTCTAGTCCAATTGTGCCTGCTCTGGAGGACCTGACACATCATGGCTGTGCCCTGTTCCCTTCCCTGGAAGGCACCCCAGATCCTCAGGCCCTGATGTCGCCAGGGGTCCCTGGCTGTGCGGGTCCCATGGGAAGATCCCTGGAGCTCCTGTCCAGAGAAAGCCCAGCTGGACCGTGCCCAGGGCTCGCCACAGCCTCCCAATCACCATGGAGCCGGCAGAGAGCAGAGTCCAGCCAAGTGGGCGAGGCAGGACTCACAGCTATACCTCCAAGCACTGGCTCCAAGCCACTGGCCCACACCATGTGGGGCAGGGACACCACCTCCGCTCGGCCTGCCAGCACCAGCCAGCCTGGTCACACAGCTGCACTCTCACACTGCTGAGCCTCCATCCCCACCCTGCGCCTCCCAGCCCTGATCTCACTAAGGACAGGGCCTCTTACTTTGGAGAGGAAATCAAGGCCAGGAGACTCATGACATCCACAGGCTCCACCCCTGCTGGTTCTGCAACCTCCAACCCCACTGACTCGGTGTCAAGTTAGAAGCCCATATCCAGGCACATCTGCAGCCCGTGCTATAGGTGCTGGGTTCAAATTCTGTCTGTCACTGACTGACTGTGTGATCTTGGACAGCTTTCTTCTCTCAGAGCCTGGGTTCCCTCCCTAGGGAGGCAGGAGGATACAGTCAGACATCATGTGACAGCACTCCAGCCAATGGGCCACGTGATGACATGGCTAGTAATACCGCAGCCATCTGTGTGTGTTCAGATGTGACCAAAATCACAGTTCATCACAGTAAGACATGTTCTTGCCACTGTCTGGAGTCTTCTCTCCTGAGTGTCTTCAGCTGGGCTGCCATGCTGCCTGCATGTCCTGATTCAAATCACCTCTGGAAATGTCTGTCAGTAAAGACACTGGCCTGTCTTCACCTGCCTCATTCACCGGGGCTGGCCCTCTGTGACTTCCACATCTTCCCCAAAGTCAAAGAGACCATGAAAGGGAAATGTTTGCAATTGACTGAGAACACTGAAGCAGCCAGGACAGCACAACAAGTGACACTTAGGAAAGAGGACTCCCGGAGCTGCTTCAGAAAGTGTCGAGGCTGTGGGATGAGTGCGTGCAAAGAGAGGGGCGGAGTCTAAGGGGGATTCAGGGTATTCGTGGACATGTGTCCTTCCCTGTGATAAATGATTCACTTAAATATATACTGTGGTCCTCACACACACTGCTATGTTTGCATATGACCAAGTCACCTAGCCATCTGTTTCTCAGGATGCGTTCCTGCTTGTTGTGGTCAGGGTTTGCAAGGGAAAGATTTAATACAGGACACATGGTTTATAGGATTATGTTATAATATTCACCCAAAGAGTCAAAAGCAAACGTGTACAGATGTGTCCACACACCAGAGACCCAAAGAATCCAGCTGAGGGCCTGGATCTCACAGCAATGTCCTACACTAGTCCAGCTGGAGGCCTGGAGCCCACAGCAGTGTCTCATGCAAGTCTGCTTCAAGAACCTGCACTGGGAAGGCCCAAAGGCCAGTGGTGGAAGCTAGAACATCTGTGCCACAAGGATGAAGGATTTGTGCCAGTGGGCTGAGGGCTCTGCACTGGAACCAGGAAGCCACACTCTAGGTAAGGACTAGAGCTCCCCTGAAGGGAACTGCAGGCTTCCTCAGCAATAGCAAGGCCCCAAGCTCCTCAGACATCAAGAACAGCCAAGGTCACATCAGGAAAGCCAGCATGACAGCTTCTCCAGGAGATTCAATAGTGCACCATCTTCCCCTCCAGTTCTGCCTCTTGTGCTGCTGGCAACAATCCTCAGGTGGGCCTCCCACACCCAGCACCTCGCTGACTCAGTTGTTCCAAGTAGATCGCCACATGGTGTAAGGTGTGGTCCAGGGAGATGTACATAAGATGACCCACACTGAGTGTGGGGTGGTCCTGGACTCAGCAGACACTCAGGGTGCTTGGCGCTGTGGCCTCCCTGTCCACAGCCCCGCGCCTCCGCCACCATCACAAACTTCTCTGAGTGTCCAGCTCATCCTCTGGACAGCCCAGAGGCCCAGGTCTCTCCCATCCGGCTGCTCCCTGATTCCCTGCTGGTTCCCCTTGTCTTGCCTCACGGACTCCCGGGTCTTTGTTATCAGCCCCTCCTCTCCTTGCCTCCTCTGCTCCTCTGTGCGAAGTGACTGGGCTGCCCGTCCTATAGTTCTTACCCCTGTCAGGGCTACCAGGCCCTTGCCCAGCTGCGAGGTGAGAGTGGGTACCCCTCACCCCTGACTTCCCGCAGCTAGGTCAGCCCTGGCGGTCACTTCCTGCTCTGGGCTAGGGTGGCTTTGTGCCTCTGCATCACTTGCCTGGTCCCCCTTGGACTCCTCTAACCTTCCTTCTCGTCCCCACGCCCCACTGGCCCCAGGATCACTGTGACCCTGCCTGTCCCCAGCTCCCAGGCCTACAGTGCCCACTGCCCTTCCAGCGCTCTTAGCAGCTCTGACATAGCTACTTCTGCTCAAGGATGGACCCCTGTCATGGACCAGACTGCGCCCTCCCAATTTATGTGTGGATGTCCTGACCCCAAGGATGACCCCCATTAAGGAGCCAGTTAAGGTTACTGGAATTCCTAGGATGGGGCCATCGTATAAGAAGACCAGTGTCCCCAAAAGAAGAAGGGACACAGAATCCTATCTTTGGGTCTACACAGAGAAAGAGCCATGGGGGACACAGTCAGAAGCCAACATCTGCAGGCCAGGGAAGGAGGTCCCACTGGAAACCAGCCCTGTAACACCTTGACCTTGGACTTTTAGGCTCCAGAACTTTGATAACATGAATTGTTGTTGTTTAAGCTTCCGAGTGCATCATCTTCTGTAACAGCAGTCTGAGCCTCCTAACAGCATCCCTGACAAGTCAGTCCCTGCCGTGGAACAAGCATCCCCAAATGTAGTGTGACAGAGTCACCTCTCAGATAGCCCAGAAGTGTGCAGCTCAGCCAGGTGAGCTGGCCAGCACACGGTGTGGCCGCAGCTCCCCGAGGTCCTCCCGCTCAGCAGGCAGTGGGCTTGTCCTGTGGGCTTGTCCTGTGGGAGCTGGTGGAGAAGGTGGGGAGGAGTGGCCTCCAGGGAGAGGCTGAGCCCTGACCTTGCAGCCTTCTGGTTGGGGCAGGGGTCTCAACATTAGGGCTCCCACACAGGGGAACCAATTTCTCAGCATCTCTTCGACTCACTGGCAAGAGTGGGGGTGACTTCCCAAGCCTCTGCTCTGCCCTTGACCCAGAGGGTCGCCAAGCCTCTCTGTGCCCCCTCCCCCCGTCCCTCCCCTGCAAAGCCAGGCAAAACCACCACTCCTCCCTCATGGTTGTGCGGGGGACTGTGAGCCACACAAGCATTTGGCTTGGGAGGCCCCTGGGAAATCATCGATGCATTAGTGCCTTGATTCATCTGACCCTGCGATGGGCGCTTTCATCTCTGCATACAGGAAACTGAGGGGTTGTACAGCAGTGCACACTGCCACTCCGGGAGAAGCTGGGCACGGGACACAGGGGTCACTGTCGCTGCTGTCTCCGTCTGCCCCGTGCCCCGGCTCTAACAGGAGGAGCAAGGCTGAGCTGGAAGAGACAGGCCCTGCATCAGGTACAGCTTTGGGGCTCATGGAGACTTCTGCCGCGGCAAGGATTCCCCTTGGGGTGTAGGAACCATGACACATCCCCAGGACAGGCAGGGTCCCCCCAGCAGACCAAGGTCCTGGCCCTGGGGGACCAGACCATGCCAGGAGGTGCCATGGGGAGACAGAGGGGCCAGGGCACAGGTGAGGGGCCGACGGAGGAGGACCCCAGAAAGGACCCTGAGCCAGTGCATCGGAAAGGAGCAGGGTGGTTTGGGGTGGGGTGACCCCAAGTCCGGTTTGCTGGGAGAGAGGTGGTTTAGGACAGCGAGCCTGGAGTAATTACTCCTTAGTTTCCCCTTGCTCTGTAAACAGTGACCCAGTTGGCGGATAACTTATGCACTCGCCCTACTTAAAGGTTGAGGAGGAGGCAGTGGAGCCAAAAAACACCATGAAAGGACGAGGACAGCCCAGACTGAGACTGGCCCTTCAGAACCGGACTGGGCCAAGGGGTCCCTGGAGAGAGAATTTTGACTAACTAGGAGGTGAGCAGCGACAGGAAGTCCACAAGGTCTTCCTGGACCCTCCTCATTTTTTTTTTTTTTTTTTTTTTTTTTGGCGGTACTGGGGATTGAACTCAGGACCCTGCGCTTGCTAGGCAGGCGTTTATTCCACTGAGCTATATCCCCAGCTCCATTCCTGGACCCTCCTGAGCATGCAAGACCGGGGCAGCTGCCAGGCAGGGCAAGGAGGAAGCCCCAGCCAGCCTGCCGAAGTGGAAGGAATTTCACAGTTGTGGAGTTAAATGTGGGAGGCTCGTCTCAAGAGCGTTGGTTTCTGGCTGTGGATCTGGGGGAGAAATGCCTGGGTCTGTGTGACTGGACTTTCCTTGGCCATGACACCTCACCCTGAGAGCCACATGGCCCTGATACCCGCAGAGGCCGGGGCCTGCTCCTTACTCCAAAAATCCAGAGCGCTGAGTGGCTCCACGAACCTCTCACAGCCATGGGGGTCACTGCTCCATCTCCAAAGGTGGTCACAGCTTGGACCCCCAGGGAGATCCTTAGTCCTGCCACTTGGCGTCTGTCCAGAGGGTGCCTCTTCGGAGCACCCCCCCTCAGTTCCCTGGACACTCACAGGCTCCAGGCTGGGCCAGAGGGGACCTCCTTCCAGGCCACCCAGGGTGGGACTGAACCACTGCTCTGGGACTTGTTTTAGGAAGGTCCCTCCGGGGAGAGATTATTCTCTTTGCTACTCACACTTTGTTGATTAATGCACATGAACAGGATAGACCACGGCCTCCCTCCTTCCACTCGACCCATGTCTGGCAGGTGGCAGGCCCTGGGGACACCTGCACACCACCTCCCAACCTAGAAGTTGACAATGATGAGAGAGTAGGACATCAGAGCATAACCCTGAGGTGAAGAAGAGGCACCAGAGGGGAGCCAAGCTGAGGGAGACTTGCAGGAAGACACCCAACAGAACTAGCGCTAAAGGTACTTAAGGCCTGGGTTCCCGGGCACTGCAGAGGAAGGGAGAGGAGAGGAGGGGGAGGGGAAGAGAAGGGGAGGGGGAAGGAGGGGGAAGGAAGGGGAGGGGAGAGATGGCCCAAACCCTCTTTCAGCCAGCGCCACTGCCCTACCCCACCCATCTCTGTCAGCCCTCCAAGCTGCCATGGACACTCCTTCTTCGCCAGAACACAGGCCTCAGCCTCTCCTGCTGCCCTCTGGACCCCTGTATGGTGGCCCCATATCCACTTACCCCAAATTTCTCTCAGCTGTGGCTTTTATTTTTATTTATTTATTTATTTTTGTCTTTTTGAGACAGGGTCTCGCTACGCAGTTCACGTTGACCTTGAGCTCACTTTGTAGCCAAGGATGGTCTCAAACTTGCAACAGTCCTCCTGCCTCAGCCTCCCGAGTGCTGGAATTACAGGCTTGCGCCACCAGGCCCGGCTACAGCTGTGACTTTTAGTGACCTAAAGGAGGACAGCCAGGTGAAGGGACAGTCAGTGGCATGGACACAGGCCCTGGTCACAGTGTCACTGTAGATACCTGCCCTTCTCCCCGCTCCCAAGTGTCCAGGGCCAGCTGAAGCTTTGTGACCTCCTGGCCTCGCTGCTCCAGTCCCACACACCCCCTGGGAGTCTGAGTTCCCACTCTGGAAAGCCAAAGGAATGGCAGGAAATCAAGGGTCTGAATCACACAGGCCCGAGCCAGGACAACAGGGACAGGCGGCAGGAGCAGCACAGTGACGAGGAGGGGCTCGGGGTTCGAAGCTCCTCCAGAGGTCGAAGCGCAGGTGCCCGGGGAGTGCTGGCCGTAGAGGACTGGAGAAGAGGAGGAATGTCAGTGCCTCCGATCACAGTGCGGGAGGCCAGGACAGGGTCTCCGGAAGGCTTGGAAAAGCCCCGTCACAGAAATGTTTTACATTTGTCTAACACAACTTGATGAGCCAGGAGGACTCCCGGTTCCAGCCCAGCCTGGGCAAGTTTGCAAGACCCTGTGCCAAAATCTTAAAAAGTATGTTTAAAAGGAGGCTGGAGATGTAGCTCAGTGCAAGGGCCCTGGCCTCCCTCCTCTCCCAACCAATCAGCAGATCCATCCCTCATCAATCAATCAAACATTGAGTTCACGAGAGACATCAACCCCAGACTGAACACGACAGACACCTTTGAAACGTCAGAACACGAGACCTGTGTGGAGGCCCTCCCTCCCCACTGCGGGGACAGTGCTCTTTCTGCTGTCCTGATGCTGTCCAGGCTTCTGTCCCCAGGAACTGTGGGTGGGAGGGCAGATCTCTCAGCTATGCCCTCTGCCCCTGATCTTCTGCATGAGAAGCCCCTCCAGCCCCGCCCACCTGCCCAGCACTCTGCTCTTCACGGCCTCAGCCTGGGCCCTGGGCCTCCCCTGCCCTCCCTGGGGCACCACACACACACACACACACACACACACACACACACACACGGCGCTGCCCATGCCCTCCCTCCAGAGCAGGACAGTGACACTCTGGGCACTGAGGCTTGTCTGTGTCCCCTAGGCCAGCAAGTCCTGCCTACCCACCTCCCTGTCCCTTTGCCTCATCTGCTCCTGGGCCCTGGGGGCATCTGGGCTCCTGCGGGTCATTAAGAGTTGTGATAAAACAAAGGACAGAACAGGAAATGTGGCTCAGACCCCTCCCCGGACACTGAAACAGCAGTCTCCTCTCCAGCCCAGCAGCCATGGTCCCCAGAATGTGTCCCACAGTGAGAGCTGTCCTCTGAGATGTGGCTGGAGTGTGTGTGTTTTGTTTTGAACAGCTTATTAAAACTTTGAATTCAGCTGGTGTGGTAGCGTACGTCTCTGATCCCAGCACTCTGGGAGGCTGAGGCAGGGGGATGTCAAACTTGAAACCAGCCTGGGCAACTTAGCAAGATCCTATCTCACCGTTAAAAACAGAGCTACATGTAGCTTGGTTCACAGGCCCTGGGTTCAGTCCCCAGTGCTACAAACTCTCCCAACATCCCACTCAGAGCATCCCAGCTGGAACGTCAGTTGTCAGTAGCGTGGAGAAAGCTGCCTGTCCCCAGGCCACAGACATGCCAGGTCTGGGGAGCATGGACTCTGGCCTAGGTCACCCCCCAGCTCGGCTGAGCCTCCGTGATCCTGCTCAGCCCTGGCCCCACCTGCACCTCCCGGCCCCAGGTCTCTCCTGCTGCTCACATCACACATACACACACACACACACACACACACACACACCACCTCGCTCCCCAGGCCCCACACATCTCCCCAGATGTCCCCAGTGCAGTGTGGCCTCCCCTCCCTGCGGCCTCTGAGCCTCCCTTCATGGACATGGGGCAGCCCCAGCTGGGCTCGGTGCCCAGGGCTCCAGCTAGATGATGATCAGCGGCTGGCAGCAGGTCTGGGCCGTTGGCAGGGATCTGGAAACCAGAACCTGAGCCCACAGATGGGCAGGGAGCTGGCAGCTGCAGGGAGGCCGGGGCCAGACAGACGCTGCTGGGAAAGATGCCGACCGGCGTCCTGTAGCCGAGCGGCCACACAGCCAGTGCTGGAGGCGCCCAGCCCAGAGTGGTGATCATGCCTAGAGACAGCACCAAGATGACGTGTCCGACAGAGACTGGCGAGGACGGGAGGCCTGAGAAGCACTGGTCCCCGCCCCTCGGGGCCTCTCTCTCGTTTTTTCTTGTTTGAGACAGGGTCTCGCTGGCCTTGAACTCACTACGTACCTAGGCTGACCTCAAACTCTTGGTGATCCTCCTGCCTCAGCCTCTGTGCTGGGAGGATGGGTATGTGCTACCACACCTGGCCAGCACACACCTTCTTAGGCCCACAATGGCTTGGAATCCTCAGCCCTAGAGTTCTGCACCTGCCAGGGCTGGCAGGGCCAGTGGTTGCACAGAGCACCCCGTGGGGGACTCAGCCTCAGCACCCCAAAGTCTGTCCTGGAAATGAAGAAAAGCGTGCTGGCCCTGGCATCGACTGGGATCTCAGGCAGGAACTCTGGGATCTGCAAGGTGTGCCTGGATGGGCTTGGGCCATTGGCTGCATATGCTAGGACACTGGGCTCCACAGTCAGGGTCAAACCTCACAGGCGGACATGATGAAGAGGACGGAGGTGGAAGGCGCAGTTGGGGGGGGGGGGCTGGGCTTCCAGAGCCATGTCCAGCCCCTGCCGAGCAGAAGGAGCCCAGAGAGAACCACAGGCTCGGATGCAGTCCCAGGGTGGACAGCAATATATATGAATGCACCACTGTGCACTGGAGTGAGGCTTTTGCTCACATATTTTAAAGCTTAGCTGAAGCTGAGGATCAGAGGTCTAACATAGGGGTGACTGTTTTTGAAATGCACACATTCCCGGGGATTGTGACTTTTAACAGGCATTTGTCTTTGAACAAATGTGGTCACCAGATTTTTTCACCCGTGACCTGCCTGTCACAGTTGCAAAAGTATTTGCTACAAACAAAGCAAGGACGCACAAGGACACACATCGAGCGAGCTGGCCATTACCTGCACCCGGACCCGCATGTCACAGGTTCAGAGGAGCCGCTCAGTTTGGGTCGGAATGTCTCCAGCTCCAAGCATCGCCCTGAAGTGCACTCCATCCTTCATCCAAGGTCACCGGGTGATTCGGCATAAGGCAGGACATGGCACAAGATGAGAGGAAAGTGTAAAACTGGCCAAGCCGGGAATGCAGGCCCCAGTCTCTGTGGGCCTGGAATGGTGGGCCTAGGGACAGTTGTCACGCCGCTGCCAGAGGCCCGTGGTGGGGGTGACAGGCAGGGTGAGCGGGCTGCTGTCCCGTGATGACACCGTGCTGCCCACAAAACACATTTTACTTGGACACTGGGGGTGACCTCACAGCCTGTGGTCCCAGTGCAGTAGCGTGGCTGTGTCACCCACAGCTCTGGTTCTGCCTTGCTCCCTCGAACCCCGCCCGTCCCAGAAGGGCTGGGGGTGGCTGCTACGTGGATACCCCAAGTCCTGGACTGGCACGGGCAGAACAGAACAGATGCGGGCTCCCGGCTCCCGCAGCGCAGCGAGGCACCTCCATCCTCTGGTTTTTGTCCCTTGCAGCACAAATGAAGCAGAGACGAAGACCTCCGCACCCCCAGTGTTTGGCCTGGGTGTCTGTGCAGCCGAAGGATCAAGCCCTGGGAGCACAGCAGGGTCACAGTGGGAGCATTGTCATTTGACAGCAAGTGCTAAATTATCCTCTTGTACTCTTTCAACTAGAAATTTGTTTGTTTGTTGGGATAGGGCCTCACTGTGTGGTTGAGGCTGGCCTTGAACTCACTCTATATCCCCAAGGCAGGACTCAAAAACTTGCAACGATCCTTCGGCCTCAGCCTGCCGAGTGCTGGTATTATAGGCATGCGGCATCCAGCCTGGTTTAATGTAGAGAAAATGCCTGAGATGCACCCAGCAGACCCCAAAGTGCACGTGGTCGGAAGAAGGACGGTGGCTCTGGGGACTTGAGCACCTGGCCCCATAGGAGCAGCCTGAATGAGCACCCAACACTTGGGGCAGGGCGGGGCCATGCAAGGGTCGCCAGCACCCACCCTCCCTCTGCACCCTGCCTGTCACCATCCATCAATAGATAGAGGTACCCTTGCCTCCTCCCCTGCTGCACCGCTAGCCTGTGCCTTCCCCAGGAAGTGCAGGAAGTATGGCCACATGCTGTCCCGCCCCCCTGGTGTCCCCAGGCCACACATCCCAAGGTGATTGGAGAGCCAGGCTGCACGGCTCTGGATTCCCACCCGTCCCAGGGTCTCCAGCAGCCGCTAAGGTCCACAGCGTTGCCTGGCTGCTCACAGCCTCTCCCAGTTTGGCTCAGCTTGATCCTCGATGGATCAGAACAGTCAGCCCAGGTGTTGCAGACACGAGAGTGTCCCCGCCAAACCACGGGAGCAGCCACGATGAATTATTGAAAAGAAAACCCACAGAGAAGGCAGATTTGTGGCCTCTACTCAAGGACGCCCACCCTGCAGTAGATGTCAGTAAACTGTCCACAGGGCCAGCAGCTTTTCGATGGACCCTACACCCCTACAGCGGCATCACAAAATCAGTTAAACCCTACTTTCCTAGGGTGGGGGGACCTTTATGAAACACAGCTGTAGGGCTGGGGAGGTAGCTCAGTGCCTGAGTGGCAAGCTCAAGGTCCTGAGTTCAATTCCCAGTACCACAGAGAGAAAAAAATGAAACACAGCTATAATGTAGAGAAAATGCTGAGCTTTGCCGCATGACTGTCCCTGTGTACCACTCGGGGCTGTCAGGATTCACCCATAACCCTGAGCAAAGCCCTGCTCTCCTCAGAGGAAAGAAGCTCAGTCACCCTGACCAGAGTGGTGCACAGCATCTAAGAGCAAAGTCCCCCCCGCCCCGGTCCAGACTGGGCTTGCGTCCCATGGGGCTGCTGCCCGCGTGGCCATCTCTGGCAGCCGGTGCTGCCTGGTGGCCCTCGAGCTGCTTCGCCGCACCCTTGGCCCTTATCCTCAGCGCCTTCTGTGTGGGTCACAGTAGGGCAGCTCCACGGTGAGCGCCGCAAGGCTCAGGACAACACACACAGCAGTAAAAGCTGCATGAGCACTGGCGTGGCCGTTGGAGGGATGGGGGGATGGCGGCCTTTGGGGGACTTTGCTCCTCTCTCTGTATTTCCTGTCATGCAGTGGCCAGGACGCCTTTAGAACTTAAAGAGCAAAGGCTGAGCCCACGTCTTCAGACCTGCCTCACCCATGACAACTGGGCCACCTGTGTTATCCGGGACGGCACTTGAACTCCTGAACAAGGTTTACTGGAACTCAAAAATGATTTAATTTATCTTCAATTTTTAAACAATTGAGATTAAGCCAGGCATGGTGGTGCAGGCCTTGTAATCCCAGCATTCAGGAGGCTGAAGCAAGAGGATCGTTGCCAGTTTGAGACCTGACTGGGTTACAAAGTGAGCTCAAAGCCAGGGATATAGCTCAGTGGCATAAGCGCCTGCTTGGCAAGTGCAAGGTCGTGAGTTGGATTTCTGGTGCCAAAAAAAAAAAAAAGCTGGGTGTGGTGGCACATGCCTATAATCCCAGCACTTGGGAGACAGAGGCAAGAGGATCATTGTGCATTTGAGACCAGCCTGGGCCAGTCTAAACCGCATAGGGAGACCCTGTTTCAAAAAGACAAAAAAAAAAAAATTGAGATTAAAGCTGGGCACACATCAGCACTCTGGGAGGCTGAAGAGGAGGGTCGCAAGATGTAGTCCAGCCTGGGGAGCTTAGTTACTTAGCAAGGCCCTGTGTCAGAATTTTAAAGCTGGGAGGGGACTCTAGATGCAGTTTAGTGTCAAGGTCCTTCAATCCCTGTGACCACACCCAACATGAAGATTCTCTTCCTGTTTTCTGAAACCATTTGTGAAACCCACTGTCCTTGGGTGGCTCTCAGGGGCACAGCTTGCCCTGTTGTCCCCAGGGGTTCGACCCCCGGCCTCTGCTCATGCCTGGCTGCTGTACAAGGGTCTCCCCCGCCATCCCTGCTTTGCCTGAGTTCCCTACCTGTGCAACATCTCTTCTGTGGCGGCCGAGAGACAGCACGTGGCTGGCCTTGGGAGCCTCCAGGCCCAGTCCAGCACAGCCACTCTCCCCAGCTGTTCCCCAGGCCACGCTCTGCTCTGTGACCATCACCCTCAGGCTCACTCGGGCGGAGCAGGGGCACAGGTCTGCAGCTCGCTGGCCCCTCCGGGGTTCCCAGGCCAGGAGTAGCCTCGCTCTCCCTGGCCTGTGGGTGAGCACTGTGGCGCTAAGGCACTGGAGAGGCTCGAGGAACTGCACCACGTGGATTCTCCGAGCCCGAAACTATAATCATCGAGGCTTTCTGCATGCTTTGCTCGGCTCACTTCTTTTTTTTTTTTTTTAACCAGAAAAGCCATAAACAATACAGAAAATACAAAGTTATACAGAATATAGTAGGGAATTAGCACTGGATGTTGTATTACATAGTTATCTTCACATTAGTTAACACAAAAATATTAAAGGAAATACCAAATTATAGAGAAGATAGTAGGGAATTTGCACTGGATGCTGTATAATATAAAGTTATCTTCACTTCCGTTAATACAAAAACGATTGAGGAAATACAGAATTATAGAGAACATAGAAGGGAATTAGCTCTAGATGCTGCCCTACATACTGTTACCTTTTTTTTTTTTTTCCGGTACCGGGGATCGAACTCAGGGCCTTAGTGCTTACCGGGCAAGCACTTACACCACTGAGCTATACCTCCAGCCCCCATAATGTTACCTTCACCTTTGTTACTCAGTTACACAGATGATGGCCCTTTTGATCATTCAATTTTCTCCTCCCTCATCTCCGTTGCCCTGCCACTCAATCAGTTATCTTCCCTGTGATAATAACTGTACTCCTGGGTTTATCTATATCCTTGGACTCTCGCCTTGGGAAGAGATATAGCTGCCTCAGACTATACTATAACATACATGGGTGTATACAAACTGCCACAGTAGGAGGTGGGAAAGCACATATGCTCACAGCGGACCGCCTGGCTCCACCCTGTTGTCATGCTATGGGTGGGAGCGGGTCCAGTCCATGAGGTGCCCTGAGCAGGGCCCTCAGTGGAGCAGCCATGAGGCCCACAGCGGCGCAGCCGCGGGGCCCACTGCAGAGCAGCAGAGGAGCAGCCACAGGGCCCACTGCGGGGCAGCTGCAGGGCCCACAGTGGGGCAGCTGCACGGCCCACAGCAGCGCAGCCACGGGGCCCACTGCGGAGCAGGCTCGGCTCACTTGTTATTACGTTGTTGTTGTTGTTGTTCAAAAACCATTTCTTCTTTACTTTTTGTTTTCTGACTCCATGTGTGCAGGACACGGCGATCACCGTCACGGTGGGAAGTCAGAGCGGCCACATAAGTGCCTCCACTCCTGTCCATTTCAGAGCTGGAGCGCAAGACACACCCAGCACCCTTCTCCCAGCAGCCGTGCCTGCTGCACCGCCCACTCTGCGACATGCACAGTTACCCCTGGGTAACTCCCTGGGCACCTCGGACTTCCTCCCACATGGCTCTAGGGCAGGTTAGAGAGAGGAGGAGGAGAGGTTGCTTGTGATATGGGGGAAATGTAGCTCCCAACCTTCTTGAGGTCAGATACACTGAGTTCCTGTTCCTTGACATCCAAGAATGAATTCTATACAACAGAGGTTAAGAGTAGCATGTGCCTGTCATCCCAGCAGAGGATCAGTGAAAGCTCCAGGCCAGCTTGAGCTACATAGTGAGACCCTATCTCAAAAAGACAAAAAAGAGAAAGAGAGAGAGAAGGAAAAATTCATTGAGAGATACCTCCTAAGAGGCAGGAGGGGACCCCAGTGAGTTGCCACAGAACCTACTTCTCAGAAAATGTTTTATAGAGCAAAATTATGAGGTGGGTACAAAATCACAAGGTAAGAACAATGTGGGTCAGAACTATGATCAGCCAATAAGATTACAAGCGCAGCCCCTTAGGTAGTGCTGATCCAGTGGGGAAGTGGTCACCTAGCAAGTGTGCATAAAGGCATTTTTAGGAACGGATGGGACAGGTCCGGGAATCCTGCTCACCCACCTGGGTGAGTGCTGTCTTCCTGACCTTCGCTGGGCCAAGTGACACCGGTTACAGCATAATCTCAAGTCAGTGCTCACCCCTCAGGGAGATGTGGAGTCCTGGATGTTGTATCTCTGTTGAGGCCTGACATTCGACAGATGTGCCTCCAGCCACAGCTGTGCTGTATTCCCATCCTCGGCACTGACCCCCTCGGAGCCCAGCCCTGTCTGCCTGTAGTATTGAGACTTAACTTAGCTGTCTATACTACATGGAGGCTGAGGCAAGAAGATCTCAAGATCAAGGCCCGCCTGGGCCATTCAGCAAAACTGTCAAAGTGCAAAGGAAAGGGCTGGGAGGGCAGCTCAGTGGTCAAGCACCCCAGGTTCAATCCGCAGGGCCACAACAAGAAAACCAGAATCGGCACAAAGGAGCAAGGCTAGGGCTGGCAGGGGACACAGATGCCAGCCCAGTGTGGGCGGGGTTCCCCACACCCTGGTGGGAACGGGAGTACAGCCAGGGCGCTGACAGGGACACAGGACCCCACCCCAGCTGTTCTCACTGTGGGCAGGAAACGGAGGCTTCCCACGACCCTGGGCAGCAAGCCAGAGAACTGCTGTGCTTCCCAGAAGGCTTCCTTGGGGCATTTCAAGTCTCATCTGCCTGATGACTCTACAGAGGGGTTGCACAGGGGACTCAGCCTCCACGGTAAACAGCAGTACAGGTACCTAAGGTCACTGTGTGCAGTTGGGCAAGTTGGGGCCTGAACAAGCCACCTGGCCTAGAGCGAACAGCAGGGAAGGAGCAGGTGATTCTCACTGCCCTGCCCTGGGTGCCTGGTTCATCCTCAGAGAGCCTGGGGAGTTGCGTTTCCAGGTGCTCTGGAGGCACAGGGACAGGGCCGCCCAGGCATGTCCACTGTGTGACAGCAGGTGTTCCCTGGACCCACACAGAAGGCTGGTGCTTTGGCTCACCTCTGACATGGAGGTCTCTGCCCTGCTGTGCCCGAGTTTGATGGTGAAGCAGAGCCCAAGTTCCGACAGGACAAGAGCTGGCACCAGGGAGGAAGGGAGACTCAGAGGGGCTCGGGCAGTCAAGGTAACAACTTGGAGGGGCATTGCCTCTGTGGAGGACTGCATGCTTCCTGAGAGTGGCGGGAGGAGGCAGTGGCGAGCCAGGCTGCTGGCCTGTGTCCAGCTCTCTGTCCCTGTCTAGCCCCAGCCACCCACAGAGCTTCATGGGCCCTCCTTGTGGTCTTCCAAGTCCCGCACACCTTCCCCTGCAGGCCAGGTCCAGTGGGGAGCCCCAGGATGGGGTTCTGTGAAGGGTGCCTCTGAGCCAGGTTGAAAATAGGAACCACCATGCCAAAGGGAAAGCCAGGGGCTGGTCAGGACACCAACACTGCCCTCCTAGCACTGGAGGTTGAGACAGAAGGATCACCATGAGTCCAAGGCCCCCCCTGGACTACATAATGAGTTCAAGGGCAGCCTGGACCACATAGTGGGATCCTGTCTTGAAAGAGAGAGAGAGAAATGGGGAAGGAGGGGGAAGGAGGAAGGGAAGGAGGGAGGGAGAGGGAGAGGGAGAGAGAAAGAAAAAGAAAAAGAAAGGAAGGAAGGAAGGAAGGAAGGAAGAAAAAGGAAAAGAAAAAGAAAAAGGAAAAGAAAAAGAAAAAGAAAAAGAAAAAGAAAAAGAAAAAGAAAGGGGGCTGCAGAAGGCCTCGGTTCGAAGATGCCAGCTGGCCTCCAACCTGTGTGTGGACTGCCTGGGCACGGCTGGAGAAAACAAACCCTCAGACCCCTCTCAGGAGGGCAAGGTGAGCCCCATTCACCTGCTGAATGAGTGAGGCTGGAGCCCTCGACAGCCTCGGAGCCCCTGTCCTCTGCCTTCCCGGCAAACACACCCCCAGGATGAATAGGCCCGTGCCTGGCTCTCCTACCCTAAGCTGCCCCAGAGAGACCCAGGGATGCAGGGACCTGGTGCCACCTCCCCAAGGCCACTGACCGCTCCTGAGTTCTGCAAGGACTTGGGCGGGGACAGAGAGGACGCTACTGCTACCCTGGCCGGAGCAGCCTGCCTGGGAACCTGGCTCGCTGGAGACTCACGGAACTAATTTCCCTCAGTGCCTGATGCTTGCCACACAAAGCATCCATCTGGGTGCCAGGCGGTGTGGGCATCCGGCAGCCACTGTGTGCAGCCAGGGAGACGCAGGGGTCCGCTGAGTCTGGGCCACCAGCCACACAGAGCCCCCGCACTTGTCCCCTCGCCTCCTACGGGCACCATGGAAACCGAGACCCACTGGATCGATGAGTGCCCACACCCAGCTCCTCCAGCCAGCCCTGTGCGGAGGAGGCATGGTGCCAGCTCCTCCCACAGAGCAACACACCTGGGGTTGCCAATGCCCATGCCTCCCTGCCACCCCACAGGCAGAACCCAGAACCCCTTGCTCGGCATGAAAGACCCCACCAGGCCGATCGTGGGCCAGGGTCCCCGAGTGCCTGCACCCCCGGAGCTGGGTATGGATGGTTACATGGGGGTCCAGTGTCAACCCCCTCAGGGCCCTGACTCATCAGGGCCGCAAGGCAGCAGGTCAGGGGCAGGCTGCTGAGGCAGAACGCGTATGGACTGGGGCAGGATGGGAGGATGGGCCAGAACAGCCTTCAACACCTGGACAAGGTGGTGCCTGACTGTCACCCAGCCCTCCAGGGCCAGCATGAGCAGGGCCCCAGAGTGGGTGCCTCCTTACATGGGCCCCAGGTCTGACCCTTTACAAAAAGCTGTGCCTAGCACGTACAGGCACTCGAGACGTGTCTGATGAGTGACTAATGCATTTACTTAACAGCTACTGAGTGCAAGCCATGCCAGCAGGCATGCTAAGAAGGGGTGTGAGGTGCACCCACCGGAAGTGGCTCTAGAATGGGTAGGACCCAGAGTTGACTTGGGAGGAAGCTCACGGCCAGAAGGGCAGCAGGTCTGAGAGTTGGGGCACAAGGGCACAAGGACGGGAGGGCTGTGGAAAGGGGCTCTGGAGAGTGAGGGACCCCAGGACACCTGTCACAGCCTAGATCTCAAACGCCCTCCCCAAGCCTCAAGTGCTCCTGGGCAGAGCTTTTGGAAGGTGATAGGATGATGGGGGCACCCAGCCGACTGGCTGCTAGGAAATAGGGCCTGGTGGGAGGGGCGGGGCCTGGTGGGAGGGGAGGGGCCTGGTGGGGGAGGGGCCTGGTGGGAGGGGCGGGGCCTGAGGCAGTCCTCTTCCTCCTCAGCTCCTCCTCCCCCTTCTACTTCCCATCCTCCTCACGGTGAGCAGCTCTCCTCCGCCAGGCTCCTCCGCCGTGCAACCCCACTTTGAAGCCGGCCAACCACATAACAGGAGCCAAAATAAACCTCTCTTCCTTTATTTTGTGAGTGTCGGGCATTAAGCCTCAGCCACACAGAAGGTGACTAAGCCAACACCCCGGAGGGCGGGACCAGAAGAGCAGCACACTTGTTCGTGGGGACCCCTGCTCCTGGAACCACACGGCCTGTGGGTGGTCATCTGCATTCGTCCTGTGGCTGAGTGGCTTGCGCCGGCTGTAAACTATGTCCCAGTTCCAGACAGCAGTACCCCAGTGTGGGTGAGCATGACCCTGAGCCCTGCTGGTGACCTGACCCGGGTTCCACGTTCCGTGGCCATTGGAGCCACTGAGAAGCCTTGGGGAATGGCGACCCCATCCCGGCCCAGGCTGCTCA
The DNA here is from genome assembly GCA_004027595.1 of Dinomys branickii. NCBI lineage: Eukaryota > Metazoa > Chordata > Mammalia > Rodentia > Dinomyidae > Dinomys > Dinomys branickii. Next base: position 230,076 of record PVLD010000438.1, on the reverse strand, counting down.
CCTGACCCACTGGTGTGGACGCTGTGGATCAGGGACCATGGCTGTCCCAGACGCAAAGACAGAGGTCCTGGGGCCAGCAAGGCATTGGGCTGCCGGCTGAGCCTGAGAGGCGCACACTGCCACCTGCGCTTCAGAACCTGCCCGGCTGTAAGGCTTCTTTCCGAGCCTCTTTCTGTGTGCCTCAGTTTCCCCCTCTGCTTGGCAGGAGGCTATGGAGGGGTCCCTCACATCTGTAGCCTCAGGCAGCAGGGCTGCACTTGGTGTCCCGCTTGAGCCTCCTGGGCAGCACAGTCAGTCAGCTTCCCTTCCTGTCCTCCATCAAGGTCTGACGCAGCAATGAAGGCCTGAGTACCTCAGGCGATCTGTCACCAATACCCAGCAATTCGGGGGTACCATGAACCCCAAGGAGGAAGCTTCCATCTGGGCTCAACCGTGAGGTGCAGACAGCTGACTAGGGGCGGGCCCTGGTGAGTGCTTGTGGGGCTCAGGGTGCCCGCTCAGGGCGGGGCAGTGCGAAGGGGCTGGTGTTAAGTGGCCCAGTCTCTGCTGCTGTCCCTAAAATGCAGCCGCACTGCCACACCGTCGCCCACCCTTGTCCTTGTGGCCTGGTTTCCTTTTGGGGGCACTGACGACAGAGCCCAGGGCCTGCAAATGCCAGGCAGTGCTGGACCCCAGAGCCGCACCAGCATCCCCGCTCCTCTCTGAGTCTTCCTGCAGCAACCCTGTGCCTCCGGCACCCCCACCCTGGGAGCCAGGGATAGACAGCCCACGGGGACAGGCCTGACCCTCAGGACCCTCCATCTCCACAAGAGGGGACAGTGCCCTTCCTGTGCCTCTCTGAGGCTGCTTCCTCCTGGGTGAACGAGGAGGAGACCATGGCTAAGCAAAGGCCCTGAAGTCCCAACATCCCCAACAGGTCTCCCTCTGTCCCTGTCACCCCAGGGCTTGTCCCCTGCATCCTGATGTGTCACCTCTCCCATTGTAGCAGGCTGCGTTTGAAAGGGAGGAGTCGTCTAGGCATGGTGGCACACCCCTGTGATCCTTTGGGAGGCTGAGGCAGGAGGACTGGAAGTTTGAGCCCTACCTGAGCAATTTAGTAGAGTCCTGTTTCAAAATAAAAAATAATGCTGGGCCTGGTGGTACATTTCTCTAATCCCAGCACTCTGGTTTGTGTGTATGTGTGGTTTTGGTTTTTTTCTCTTTTTGAGACAGTGTTTCGCTATGCAGTTCAGACTGGCCTTGAGCTCACTTTGTAGCCCAGGCTGGTCTTGAACTCACAACAATGCTCCTGCCTCAGCCTCCTGAGTGCTGGGATTACAGGTGTGCACCACCACGCCTGGCAATCCCAGCACTTGGGAGGCTGAGGCAGGAGAAGCACTGAGAGTTCAAGGCCAGCCTGGGCTACAAAGTGAGTTCAAGACTAGGCTGAACTACATAGTGAAATCCTGTCTCAATAAATAAATAAATAATAAAAATGTAAAAGGGTTGGAGATGTAGCTCAGTGTGAATGCCCTGGGTTTAATCTGACTAGCAGGAAAAAGAAAGAAAGAAAGAAAGAAAGAGAAAGAAAGAAAGAAAGAAAGAAAGAAAGAAAGTCAGTACATAGTTCCAGTATACAGTAACATAGATTTGCCAAACCTAAGAAAATGTCTTTTTTTTTTTTTTTTTTTTTTTTGTCCTTTTGAGACAAGGTTTCACTGGCCTAGAACTCACAGAAATCCTCAACCTTCCAGGTGCTAGGATCACAGGTGTGCACCACTACACCTGGCCAAAACTGTGATCCAAAGTGAATTTGTGGTTATGTCCTGGCTGGCAGAATCATCTGTGTATGTGTGTGTGTATGGGGCGGGGGTGGGGGGACACGACACACTCTTCCTCCAAGCCGCCCACTTCCTGAGCAACCGTCCTCCCCTAAGTCTTGGAAACGGAGAGAGGAGAAGGACCCTTCCCCTTGCTGGAGGAAGCCCAGTAAGGACTGAGTTCTTTGAAGACTTGTGCTGGCGGGGCTTGTGGCCAGGGCTGAGTGTCAGACGGGAAAGAACTCTTAATTCCAGCCTCAGCTTGACTGTCAGTGGCCATTTGAGAGGATTCTTAGGATTTCAGTGAATTCTCAGATTCTAGCAGAGTGTTATTTATTTTTGAGACAGGGTCTTGCTAAATTGTCCAAGCTGGGCTGGAACTTTTCATCCTCCTGCCTCAGCCTCCAGAGTGCTGGGATGACAGGCATACAGCACCACACCGGCCTTAACTGGGCATTTTGGGGGCCCCTGGATGCTTCGAATTGAGGTGCACTGGTCCATCCTACCTTTTGCCCTTGAGAGAGGCTCCACATTCCTTTTGGTTAATCCTGTTCCACCCAAGGAGACCTGGATCTGTCCTGCAGCCCCATGCACCAGCCAGGTGCCCAGATCCCCAGGCAGCTGGCTTTGGATTCATCCAAACTGGGGCAGCAGAGCTCGAGTCGTGGCCCGGATCAACCTGATCGGTCGCCCAGTTGTCCCTGGCAGAGGGTCCCCTTCCCAAGAGGGTGAGAATACATGCCTTAGTCATGCAAGGCAGTGTGCAAACCCACGGCAAGGTGCGCCTTTCTGCTACGGGCCTGGCCAGAGCCGCCTGCTCCAGACCTGGCAGTGACCCTCCCATGTACCACAGGCTGTGGCCCAGGCCTGGGATGAAGGCGTGGCCCCTCTGTCAAGTCCTCTGTGGTCCCGTGGCCACCAGGCAGGCCCCACCACACCCCAGTGGCCTGGGTTCATGACAGCTGAGGGCCAGAGATGGATTCCTACTGCTCCCCCAGTCGGCGTGATCCTAACCCTAGGTCACCAGGGACACCCCAGGAGGCTCTGCTTCCATCTACACAGCGGGATCCTGGGTGAACCAGCACTGAGACCCAGAGCTTGAGATGCATGTGGCCATCTCCAAAGCAGTCGGCCCAAATGGAAACAGGAAGCAGGATGTAGCTTGGTGGTACAGCACCAGCCTGGCACATCGGATCTCCAGGTTCAATCCAAAATACCACAAAAAAGAAAAGAAAACAAACCAGACAGGTACACTTCTGCCATCCCAGCACTCTGGGAGGCTGAGGAAGGAGGATCACAAGTTTGAGCCCAGCCTGGCAGCTTAGTCATTTATGAGAGCCTGTCTTGGCACAAAGAATAAAAAGAGGGCTGTAGCTCCGTGTAGAGGACCTGGGTTTGATCCCTAGTACAATAAGTAAACGGAAAATAGCCACGGTGCTTTTGGCCTCAGGACCCAAGGACCCGAGCAGCACTCTGTGTCCTCTATCAATTCTGCAGCCCTTCTAGGACCACAGGGTGGAGCACATGACCCTGCTGCCACCACTGAGGTCTGGAGTTAGAGGACGAACTGGTTCAAGACCACAAGGCTCCACCACAGGCCTTGGTTACCTGGGGAACAGCCTGGCTGGTTCCCACACCCCACAGAGTCTGGCCCCTGTGTGACCAGTGTGAGGCAGTGGGCACGGCAGTCAGGTTCCAGCCTGCACAGACTTACTGTCCAGTGGAGAAAAAGGGCCCTGAACTGGGATGGCCACAGGGTGTGGCAGTGCCACAGGACAGACACAGCCACAGTCAGCTCTTGAGTTCTCTGTCCCATCCCTGTGTCCCCAGAGCGGGAGGACATTTCCTCCCCCACCACGTGTCTTACCACATCTTTGTCGGAAGTTGGCCAGACCACAGTGGGGCCCAGTCCCATCTGCTAGGGACAAAGGTGATCACAGAAGACCCCAAATGAAATGTGACAAAGAAGAAGGCCCAGTCCTGTGGTGACAGCGAGGAAGGTGCCACTCAAGAGGGGCATTACTCTGGGTTGGGACCTTAGGGCTGAATGGAGAGGACCTGTAGGGTCCTGGGAGTAGAAGAGGGGTGCACTACACTTCCTTCCCTTTCCTTTTCTTTTTTTAAAATCTCAGTGAGGAGCCAGGTATGGTGGTGCACCCCTGTAATCCCATCTCTTAGGAGGCTGAGGCAGGAGGATCATTGTGAGTTCAAGACCAGCCTGGAAACAAAGTGAGTTCAAGGACAGCTTGAACTTGACCTTGACTTTGTCTCAAAAAAGACCAAAAAAAAAAAAATCTAAGTGAGGAAATTTGGGCTAAAAACTTAGTTTTAAAGCATTTCCTCATTAACTCATACAAAGTTCTTTTATTTTTATTTTGCTTTCTCTCTTGCTTCCAAATCCAGTGCACTCATCACTCCCACTGTAACACACTTAATATATCTGCAGATATTTATACAGACCTTCTTGCAAAGGTATCTTCTGTGGACTCTTTCTTTACAGAACATAAGACACCACACATTCTACCCTGCCGCCTGTGACTTTGCCTTAACGCCAGGCTTTTTTGTCCATCGAGGTTGACATGATGTGTGTATGTGTGGCCCTAGGGGTGAAACTCAGGGCCTTCATGCCAAGCTACATCCCCAGCTGTTTTTTATTTTGAGACAGGGTGTTGCTAAGTCACTAGCTTGCCCAAGCTGGGCTCAACTCTTTGATCCTCCCGCCTCAGCCTCCCAGTGTGTGCCACCATGCCTGTGGCTGCTTCTTCTTTGTACTTACTCTTCAAAAGTACATACCCGCCTTATTTGAGTTGTCCCTTTCTCTGTCTCTCTCTTTTTTTTTTTTTTTTTTTTTTGCCTTTTGGAGACAGGGTCTCACTATGCAGTTCAGGCTGGCCTTGAGCTCACTTTGTAGCCCAGGGTGGTCTCGAACTCCCAGTGATCCTCCTGCCTCAGCCTCCCAAATGCTGGGATTACAGGCGTGCGCCACCACGCCTGGCTCTTGTATCCTTTTCTCTAGCAATGAAAACCTGCAGCTACCTGAGCAATCCCATGGTAATTGCACTTCTGGACTTACAGGAGGATCTCCTTCAGATATGTGAGACATGGCCTAAAATGTGAATGTTTCCATTTTAAAAATTGCAGTAAAAGACACACTGCCATGAAGCTCCCTTAAAATCTTCCTGCTCACTGTAAACACACTCATCCCATGCTTCTCGCCACTTTCTGCAGCAGCTCTGGTGTCCTCCTTCGAGAGGGTCTTTAGTCACACTGTCCTGGCTGTCTCTATGTCCCGAATCAGTTCAAACCATTTACCTTTCACGGTTATCTTGACTTTGGGAAGAGCCAGAGGTCATGCAGTGTCAGATCAGGTGAATAAGGGGGATAAGGACGCAGCACCATGTACTCACGAGCTGCCTTCCCGTCGGGTGGCCCACAGCAGCAGCATTCACCATATGTTTTGGTCATAGCTCATGAAGATACTCACGAAAGGGAACACACCAGAGCTGCTGCAAAAAGAGGCAAGAATCATAGGATGAGTGTGTTTGAAGAGAGGGGGAGGATTTTGAGAGGGCTCACGGCAATGTGTCCTTTCATTTGACCCATTTTATTTTATGTATTTATTCATTATGTCTTTGAGAAAGGGTCTTGCTATGCAGTTCAGGCTGGACTTGAACTCATAGGGATACTCCTGCCTCAGCCTCCTGAATGCTTGGATTAGCACACTGCTCTATTATGACCCATTTTAAAATTTAAGCACTCATCGCCTTATTCCGTCACTCCTTCTGTACTGAACAGTTTTCATCAGCCATAGGGTACAGACTCACACATTCCTGCTCTTGGCAATCACCTCGCTGGGGTGCCTGAGGGTGGACTGCATGCTTCGCATTCCTGAGGCCCTGGATATCCCTCCAATACCTGACACCCACTGCTGAAAGGAGGACAGACTTAACTGTTCCCTGTCCAGTGGTTTCTGCCCACTGCTGGTAGAGGGACTGAGGAGTAAAGCTGCTTAATTCAGAGTGGCCAGGAAGCAGAGCAGTGCCCAGCTGCCACATTGGGTCTGAAGTGCTGAACCAGCATCACTAACAGATCCACACCAGCCCAGAACAGTAACAGCTCAGGCTGGAATAGGTGATGAATGTCCCAGAATCTGAAGTTGCCCTTTTAAAGTTTAATAAATGCTGTGAACTCCTTCTCAGAATAATGTTTTTAAATTCATAAAATGAAATCTGTGGCCAGGTATGGTGGTGATACAGGAAAATAAATCTCCCAACCTGAATGATATCAGACGAGTTCATGTTCTCTAAAACCGAAGAATGAATTTTAGGAACAACGGAGGTTAAGAGTAGAATATATTTACTGAGAGAAAGAAAGCTTCTGTCCAAAAGAGGGATAGAAGGGGGGCCCAAGTGGGTTACCCCCCGACTGTCTTTTCTAGGGACTTTTATAGAGAAAAACCATGAGGTGAGGCGCGTCCAAGGTAGGGGAAATGGACAAAACTATGGTCAGCCAATAAAAGTACAGGTACAATTGTCCAGGTAAGACTGAGTAAACTGGGATCAAATGGGGAAGTAACTCATGCAGCAAGCGGGCATGGACACAGATCAGGGGCTTTTCCTGTGGGGGTCGGGCTAGTGACTCTTTCTGGCTTTGTAGAAGGTGGTTGTTACTTATTTAGAATATCAGTCCCTGACATTTACACCTAGGGAGGTAAGTGGGTACATTTGTTTAGCCCCTTTTGTCTTAAGGTCTGGCCCACACGTATCTTTTAAGTTGGCTCCTTCGAGGGCTTGGCCCTGTCTGACTGCCTATAATATTTCTGTCTAACTCAGCAGCCTGTAACAGTGGCATATGCCTATAATCTCAGTACTCTGGGAGGTTGAGGCAGGAGAATCACCAAGCTCAAGTGCAGTCTAGGGAATTTAGCAACTTAGCAAGACCTATCTCAGAATAAAAAATATAAAAAGGGCTGGGGATGTAGCTCAGTGTGAAGGCCCTTGGTTTGATCCCCAGTACTGCCAAAAGAAAGGGGCTATGGTCTTGTCTTCAGGGGTGCACTAAAGCATTTCCTGTGAAGATGCCCTGTGTTGCACCACCCAGCTTGGCAGGAGTGGAGACTAGGAGCCCCAGGGAGTCCTCCCTCTCAGCCTTGTGGGGTCTCCATCAGGAAGGGCCTGGCTGGCTGAGGGCCACTGAACTTGGCGTCCACTCGCCCACCCTGAAAGCTTTGGTCACAGTCCAAACACAGCTACATGGGATGCCCTCCTGTCACACCCCTGCACCAGGCTCAGCTGCCAGGATCCCGAAGTCTGATTACTCAGAAAACGGAAACTCATACTTTAAAGATTCACTTATCTATTTCAAATGTTTTGTAGTGTGTGTGTGTGTGTGTGTGTGTGTGTGTGTTCGTGAGCAGCGCTGGTGACTGAACCCAGGGCCTTTGCAATGAGCTACATTATTTTTTGAGGCAGGGTCTTGATAAGTTGCTCAGGCTGGACTTCAACTTGTGATTCTCCTGTTTCAGCCTCCCAGAGAGATGGTTTCTTTTTTTTCTTTTTTTTTTTTTTTTGCGGTACTGGGGATCGAACTCAGGACCCTGCGCTTGCTAGGCAAGCACTTATTCCAGTGAGCTATATCCCCAGCCCCCCTCCCAGAGAGATGGGCTTAGACACACGTATCACCATATCTGGCTGGAATCTCGCATGTCT
>PVLD010000438.1:193661-222469 GCA_004027595.1 Dinomys branickii | reverse complement strand
TGTAATTACTGATATGCAGAGAGGTGTTCAAGTTTTCTTTTTAAAAATGGATTGGGCTGACAGTGTTGCTAAGTGGTAGAGCACTTGTCTAGCTCAAAGTCCATTGTTAAATTCTCAGCACTGCCAAAAAAAGGTTATAAAATATCAATTTCCTGGGCTGGAGGTACAGCTCAGTGGGGTAAGTGCTTGCTGCTAAGCACTAAGGCCCTGAGTTCGATCCCCGGTCCCCAAAAAAAAAAAAAATCAATTTCTTGGCAGTGCAAAATTTTATAACATAAAGAGGGGTGTAAGAAGACTTGGCAGTCTGAAAACACACACATAATAATGTTAATTAAGGTAGGGGTGCATGCCTATAATCCTGCACTTGGGAGGCTGAGGCAGGAGGGTCACCAGGAATTCAAGGCCAGCCTGGACTACATAATGGGATCCTGTCTCCAAAACCCCAAAATAATTTAACAAACAAGGCAATACAGCTGTTTTTGTTTTGTAAACATGGCCTGTCCTGTGCACTGCCCTTGCCAGGTGCCAGAGCGCACTGTCCATGCTGAGGAGGATCTGCAAAGTGGATCCAAGCATGACGGCCAGGCGTATGCTGAGGGACAGACACAAGTGCTGTGGCAAAGCAAGGGAAGGGCCCTCTAGGAGACCACTGCAGAGGCTGGGAGAGCGCTGAGGACAGCCTGACAGCTCAAATGGGAGCCCAGGGCTGGTTTGTTTGTTTTATTTTGTTTTGTGGAGACACGCTCTTGCTTTGTGGCCAAAGGTGGCCTTGAACCTGCCACCCTCCTGCCTTGGCCTCCAAAGAGCTGCAAATGCAGGTGCGCACCACCAAGATCACTCTAAGCAGAGAGCGTCAGCACTGTGTGCTGGCTTTCAGAAAGCCTTTCTGGCCTCAGCGGGAGTTGGGCTCAGGAGAACCAGCCAGGGTGGGTGCAGGTAGGGCGGAGTCCCAGATTTCTTGGCCCAGGCAGGAGCTGAACACAGACCAGTCCGGAGCAGGACTGAGGGGCGGTAGTCGCGGAAGAAGAGAGTTTTGGAGTCGGACCTTGGGGACCCAGGAAGCCTGTAACCAGGGCCTCCAGGGAGAAGCAGGGTGAGCTAGGGCTGGGGCAGCCTGCCTCCCGCTCCTTCCTGCCTGAGTCACTACCAGGGCAGCTTCTCTTCCCGGCGTGGGCGCCGGGCCAGCAGGCGGCGCCGGGAGGGGCGGCGGGCAGGAAGGCGGCAGGGTGGGGAGGGCGCTTCCTGGCCAGCAGGTGCCGAGCCAGCTGCTGCAGCCGGCGGATCAACAGGATGGCAGCAGGGCGGGCAGGCGGGCGGGAGGAAGGGAGGTGGCCGGCGCTGCAGACCCGGCGAGGGCGGGGAGGGGCCGGGGGCCATGGTCACCCTACCCCGCCTGCCGGCCCAGCCCACGGGCGGCCATGTCCTCGTGCTGACAGCTGGGGTCAGCCTAGGCCTCGATGGACGCGCACACGACCGGCATTTTCTCAAAAACCGACCCCGCCCGCACTGGCCCTGCGGCTCCTGGAAGCGCCTCGGCGGTCCACGCCGCAGCAGGAGTGGCGAGCCGAATAGCCCGGTGGGCTGAGTGGGAGTCGCACGCGGCCGGCTCGAGGCGTCTCTCCACCCTCCCTTCCCCGGTGCGGAGCAGGGCGGCCGGTCGCCGGGTCAGGGTCCCCTACGGCCTCAGGTGGGGTCCGCAGGAGCTGGCTGTGCACTGCGATCTAACGCGGGCGCCTCCTGGCCGGACTCGGAGCTCCGCTGCGGCAGAAGCCCTGGAGGGCACGGCCGGCGCTCAAGGCCCCAGCCCCGCCCCGCCGCCGCCCCCGGCGCCGCCCGCCCCCTAGCCGGAGCGACGTCCCCAGTTAGGTGGCCGCGGGAGTCCCCGGCCGGCGCTGCACACGCTCTGCTGACAGCACTTCACGCCGCCGGCAGCCGCTGATCACGCGCGGCACCGCGCGCCCATTGGCCGGCGCCTCACACACCTTTGCCGCGGATTGGCCGCCCGAAGGCCCCGCCCCCGCCCCCGCCCGCGGCGCGGAGCGGTCAGGGCTACCTGAATGGGGCGGGGGCAGACGGCGCGCGGCGCGGCGGGAGTGGAGGGCGTCGAGGCTCCAGCTTGCGCTGTGTGGTGACGACCATGCTCAGCTTAGGTGCTGCGCTCCAACGGGCTGCGGTAAGTACCGGGGCCGGGATGGGGCGGCTCCACTGTCCCCTCCCGCCGGCCCGGGGAAATGCCCGCGTGGCCCCGGGGCGCGGGCGCCCGGCTGGGCGGAGGTGCGGGATGTCGCGGGGAAGAGTTGGGGTACGGGGTCCCGGGGACCGAGAAGGCATGTTCAGCGGGCCCTGGCGGAGGTCTGCGTAGACCTGCCCGTAGAGTGCGTCCTGGCAGCCCCGGAGGGCGCGTTGACCCGCAGAAGAGTTCAGGACCGGGTCCCGAGTTGGGGCGCCCTGCGGCCCGGGGAGACGTTGCTGGGAAGGGGCGCAAGACGGAATCCCGAGATGGAGGTGCAGAACGGGGTCCAAGGGAGGAGGCGCCCGCAGCCCCCTCCGGGGGCTGTGCTTGTGGACCGGAGCGCGCCCGGCGGGCAGAAGTGCAGACGGGCCTGGGGAGGGTACCGTGGCCCCCAGAGATGCTCGCGTGGACTCAGAATGCGCCCCGGCCAGCCCTGGAGGGCAGGGTGCCGCCGGGCGGGGGTGCGCGGCTGACCCGGGGGAGATGCTTCTGTGGACTTGTGGGAGCGAGGTGGTGGGAGCGAGGTGGCCCGCGAGGCTGCAGCCTGGGACCCCACACGGGCCGGCAGGTAGCCGCCGGTCACCCTCGCATCAGGCGGGTGGGCGGGAGCCGGCGCGAGACGCGGGGGCGGGCGGGGCCTAGTCTGGGTCCTGGCGGCGGCGGGCGGGGGTGGCAGCGGGGCTTCCGTGGCCCGGCTCCTCCTTCGTGAGCGCCTCGTCCCCGGGTGACCCAGCCGGGCGCGGCGATCCGCGCCGCGGTCTGTTCCTAAGGGAACGGGGGCGGGACGGGAATGCCGGGCGGCCCCGCCCTCAGCCCCTGCCCCCCCATTCCCCGGCTCAGGGCGCGGGGGCGGTGCCCCAGGAAGTAGGGGAAAGGTGACGGCGCGGAGATCCCAGTTCACGTTTCCTGCGCCGCCCGGCCGCCGCTGATCACGCTTTGTTCACATGCCTCGCCCCGGCCCCGCCCCGGCCCCGCCCATCCCGCTGGCCAATCAGCGCGCGGGCCGCCGCACGGCTGGCCAATGGCGGGCCGGGGGCGCGCGGACGTGCGCGCGGGGAGCATAGGCGGTGAGTCACCGCCGCGGGAGGACCCCGCCCCCGGCTGTCTGCCGCTTGCCGCCCGCGCTGCCCGGCTTCGCTCTGCTCCGCCGCCTGTCGTCTGCCTTGGTGCGCGCTGCCGGCTCCCGCCCCGCATGCTACCCGGCAGCTTACGTAAAGCACTTGGTTATGCAATTGCATTGTTAGCGGTTGTTCCAGGAGCTGGGCTCTCCGCACGCAGGGAATGTGCTTTTTTTAAAATGAAGAGTTGAGAGTATCTTGCAGCGCAATGGATTTTTTATATATACATATTTTTTACGTAAGGCTCTGGTTAACCAAGGGACTCCGGGTTTTGTTCTGTTTCGTTTTAATGCAGTTCAAAAAACTGTAAGTGCGGGTTATGAATGGTTGTTTTTGTGATCAAGCAGTACTTGAAATAGGTTCTATTTTGTCGACTGCAGACTCAGTCCAGTTCAGGCTTCTCCAAATTCCAAGTCAGATATTTTTCTGGTTATCTGTTTTTTGCTCTTGTGTTTGTAAGCCATTCTTAAAATAGCAGCCTCTTGTGTTAGGTATAAACAGTGAAAAGCTGGGAGTGAAGCTTGATTTGAAGACAGTGTTAACATACTCTCCACATAATTTTTTGAGACAGGGTCTTTATACACAGTCCAGGCTGGCCTTGAGCTCACTTTGTAGCCCAGGCTGGTCTTGAACTCAAAACAATCCTCCTGCCTCAGCCTCCGGAGTGCTGGGATTAAAGGAGTGTGCCACCGTGCCCGGCTCCCCACATACTTCACTTGACTTCTCTTTGCCGTAGATAACTAAGTTATCAGGAACTGTAAACTTCCAGTAATCTGATTTCACTTGGAGATCCTGGGGATCCTGATTACCCATTGGCTCTTACTCCAGAGTGGCCAAAGGTCAGACCTGTGTTAGGAGTCCAGAGCTCTGTCCCTTATACTTACAAGACTGTGTGGGCTCCCCACCCCTTTCTGTTAGGAGATCAGAACTTTAGCCCCCCTGCACAGCCCACCCTTGGGAGCCTGCCTTACATAGTCTGCCCTAGCAGCGAGGAAAAGCTTGTGTGTGTGTGTGTGTGTGTGTGTGTGTGTGTGTCTCAGTATTGAGCCCAGGGCCTCGGGTTTGCTAGACAGTGCTCTGGTGCCCCCTCCCCCTCTGGGTTATTTTATTTTTGTAGCAAGATCTGACTTAAGTTGCCATGCTGGCCCTCAAACCTGTGGTCCTGCTTCAGCCTCCTGAGAGTCTGGGATTGTAGGCGGTCACCACCACACCAGAAAGAGAGCCTTATCTCTTGTGCACTGTTGGCTACTGCAGGAAGAGTGGGAGGAGGTCTTCTCCCAGCCCAGGAGGGTCTCCTGCTGGCCTCTCCGCCCTGTCCAGACTCCAGTGCTCAAGCTCACTAGAGGAGAAAGAAGGATGAGGGAGATTGCACCCCCATTACCGTGAAGCATGGCGCCTTTGCAAGTAGAGCCAAAGTTTCTAGGTTTTCAACTTCAGATAATAAGAAATGTGGTGCTAAACTTTCATTGTTTGTTCTTGCAGGAAGAAAGAACAGACATGATGTCAGCGAAGTGTGGCGAGAGCGCGCACTCCTGGAATGGAACTGCGGAGAAGAGTGACTACGAGGCTGTGGAGGCACTCATGACTATGAGCTGCAGTTGGAAGTCTGATTTCAAGAAATACCTGGAAAACAGACCTGTCACGCCAGCGTCAGACACGTCAGAGGAGGAGGGCCTGCTGCCTGGGACGCCTGACTTCCACGCGATCCCCACGTTTGTGAGTACTGTTGTTTCTCAGACGGGTGTGGGTCGTGGAATAGCCCTGCTTTGCATCCTGAGCTCCAAGTTTCTCACAGTGTTGGTCTGTGTCTTTTCTCTTCAGTGTCTGACCCCGCCCTACAGCCCCTCTGACTTTGAACCCTCTCAAGTGTCAAATCTGATGGCACCAGCACCATCTGCTGGGCATTTCAAGTCACTGTCAGACCCTGCCAAGCCCCACCTCACAGCCCCTTTCACAGAGGAAAAGATCCCCAAGCTGGCCCCCCGACTTCCTAAGGCACAGGCAACAAGTGTGATCCGGCACACAGCCGATGCCCAGCCCTGCAGCCACCAAGCCTGCCCTGTGAAGGCTGCCGGCACCCTCAACTACCAGGACAGCTCTTTTCAGCGAAGGCCCCACCCGAACGTCGAGGTCCTGCGGAAGAACGTGCCCTGCGCGGCTGTGTCGCCAAGCAGAACCAAGCGTGAGCAGGACGTGCTGGCAGTTGCCAACGACCAGGCAGGCACGGCCCCCCACGACTCCTCAGTGCCTGCCTTGGACACTGTGCTCTCCAGGCCCTGGCCCCGCCCCTCGTCCCCGCAGCACCCGGCAGTGGCCTCACCACCCGCAGTGCCCACCCTGGGAGGATCTCCACCGCTGCCAGTCATCTGCCAGATGGTCCCCCTGCCTGCGCACAACCCTGTCGTGACCACCGTCGTCCCCAGCGCCCCGCCCAGCCAGCCACCCGCTGTCTGCCCGCCGGTGCTATTCATGGGCACCCAGGTGCCCAAGGGTGCTGTCATGTTCGTGGTGCCCCAGCCAGTGGTGCAGAACCCGAAGCCAGCACCAAGCCCGCATGGCACCAGACTGTCCCCCATCGCCCCCGCTCCTGGGCTCGCGCCCTCTGCAGCCAAGGCAGTACCTCAGGTGGACTCCTCCAGGATCCGGAGCCACATCTGTAGCCACCCGGGCTGCGGCAAGACCTACTTCAAAAGCTCCCATCTGAAGGCCCACATGAGGACGCACACAGGTATGTCTGCTGTTCATGTTATTAAGATAAATGATGGGCAGGGAGTGTGGTTAGCAAGCAGGGAGATGCAGGTCTTTCATCTCAGCACTCTGGGAGGCTGAGGCAGGAGGATGGCAAGTTGGAGGCCAGCCTAGGCAACTTAGTGACTAAATAAGATCCTGTCTCAAAGTTTTAAAAAATGGCCAGGGATGTAGCTCAGTGTGAAGGCTCTAGGTTCAATCCCCAGTACTACCAAAACATAAAGGTTTTACTTGTGATTGTATTCACAAAGCAGCCGAGTTAGGAAAGAATGCATTGTCCACTAGTGCAGGAATGTGTTGTCCACTAGTGCAGGGGATGAGACCAAGCAGCACCAAGGCCATTACAGACTTTCTTGGTGTTTTTCTTGTGATGTCAAAAGGCGATTCTGTACAGGGAGGTGATGAGTGTAGGATTCTTGAAACTGCTGAGGTAGAGTTGCGGTCAGAAGCACTTTCTGGGCTGGGCACAGAGGGGAAGTTGGTGGGCGTGGTAGTGTGAAGGTTAACAGAGGCGCTGGTGACCCCTCGGTCCCCGGGTGCAGCTGCAGTGGTGTTTGTGGTGCCAAGTGACACCTGCTCCTCTGTTGCAGGAGAGAAGCCGTTCAGCTGCAGCTGGAAGGGTTGTGAGCGCAGGTTCGCGCGCTCAGATGAGCTGTCCCGCCACCGGCGCACACACACCGGGGAGAAGAAGTTTGCCTGCCCCATGTGCGAGCGGCGCTTCATGCGCAGTGACCACCTGACCAAGCATGCCCGGCGCCACCTGTCTGCCAAGAAGCTCCCAAACTGGCAGATGGAGGTGAGCAAGCTCAGCGACACCACCCTGCCCCCGGCACCCTCGCAGTGACATTTAGGACCTTGAAGTCACAGCTCACTTTGTCACAGGCAGAGCCAGAGGGGCGCCAGGGCCTTCCGCTCTGAGTGGCCCTGGTGGAGGCTGGGAGCAGGGGCCCAGCCTGGGCAGTGGCAGGAAGGGCTGCGGCCACCTGCCAGTCCCAGTGCACTTGTCACTGCTGTCACATGAAGACCAGAAGGCTCTTGCTCCTTTGAGCAGTGGTCCAGAGGAGGTCGGCGCAGCTTTGAATCAGCGACTGAGTTTGTCACTTTCCTATGGCCTTGACACCCAAAACTGGCGTTTCATCAAGTTGTTTCTGAGCTGGTTCCAGAACAAGCCGAGGTTGATGCTGCGGTACAGAGACGAGCCCGGGTCAGCCGCGTCATCCCGGGTCAGCCGCGTCAGCACACGCACACCGCCAGGGTCTGACCTCGTTCACCGCCCAGCCTTTGCTGCACCCCGTGCAGGGGTCCAGGTGCTGATCGCGCAGGGTGGCATCATCACACGGGCGCTAGCGCTTGAGCTAGAGTGGCTCTGCGCAGTGGAGGAGGCCCAGTGCTCTGGGAGCCTCGTGAATTGAATTGCTTTGAAGTGGAGCTAGTTTTTTTGCATTATTATTTTGGAAATTTAACAGATGACTCTAATTAGGCATTTTACTCTGCGTTCCACTTTAGTTTGCCTGCAGTTCTTGTGTAGACCTGAAAATTGTATCCCAGTGTGTTTTTCTGTAGACCCTGATACATTGCACTTTGTTTAGAAAAAAAAATCTGAAGATAAACACATTTTAAAGAAGGGGCATCAAGAGTTTTAGGTGTGTCCTTGAAGACAGTCAGGACTGGAGACCAATGTGAGGAAGCTAGTGTCTCCAAACTAGTGAGCTCGAACTGCCCCGGGAACTACCCCCAGGGCGACAAGGGCCCTGCTGATTCTGATGCATAGGAGTTTCTCAGGAAGCGGCAGGAGCAAGTTAGAACATTTGTAGAACATTTTATTTTGTTCGCAGTACTTCTGTTCTATTTTGTGGTATAGTGGGTGATATACACAGCAGGGGGGCGGGGGGGTCAATTGTTTGAAATGTACCGTGAAAAAATGTCACTGTCTGCACATTTAAAATTTTGTCTAGCTGGGTGTGGTGGCGCATGCCTGTAATCTCAGCACTCGGGAGGCTGAGGCAGGATTGTTGCGAGTTCAAAACCAGCCTGGGCTATAAAGTGAGCTCAAGGCCGGCCTGAACTGCATAGTGAGACCCTGTCTCAAAAAACAAAACAAATAATTTTGTCTATATTTTCAGTGTGGATTTCTGACATCAAAACTTGGATGCTTGAAGAATTTTCTGTTAATTAAAAAAAGCTCCTCATGACAGTTTGCACAGTGTTTCTTTTGTTGTACTTGTTGTTTACAATAAAGAGTTTCCTTTGCTGTAGGCAATGGGCTTGCTGCCTTTTTCTTTCCTTTTGGTGTTTTGAGAAAGGGTCTCACTGTATAGCCCAGGCTGGTCTTGAACTCATGCAGTCCTGCCTCAGCCCCTTGAGAGCCAGGATTATAGACGTGTACCACCATGCCTAGTGCCAAAGCAACACATGAATGTTTAATGTGCTTGTGTCCTTTTTGATGACTCGAGGTTGAAATGTATCTCTGGCTCTTGGCAAAAGCTTCTTCAGGGGTAAAGAGGTGACACGCTGGTTTAAGTGACATTACCTACTACAGTGGGACATGTGAGGTAGGTGGCCCCTCATGGGAGGGAATTTACGCTACAAGCTGAACCAGCTCAGTGAGGAGGCACAGCAGACAGCGCCACCTCCTTTAGGCAGAGCTGGGGGGCCTGGCTTGGTGGTGCACATAATTCCTGCCCTCAGGAAGCAGGAGGATCAACACAAGTTGGAGACCAGCCTGGGCTACATAGTAACTCTAAGGCCAGCCTGTCTCAAAAACAACAAAAATAAATGAGTGAAATCCCCTGTGGTTTGGGAGTACCCCAGGTAGTTCTTGCCCGGATCACTGCTCCAGAGTCTGGCTCTCTGATACCAAGGTTAGGCGCAAACAGGTACCCATAATTCTACCTCCGTGTGACCGCTGTCAGGAACCCAAGCTATCCTGATACCCTGAGTCCTCAGGGCGGCGGCGGTGCCTGGCCAGGGTGGGGACATGCAAGGGAAGCACCTTTTGCTGTCCCTGTAGCCAGGTCATCATGACGTAGGCAGCAGGAGGTGCAGCCCAGCCAAGTTCTTTCCTGTCCTGGCCAGCACCTGAGCCTGTAGGAGCTGGGTTTCGGTGGAGGCCCTGAGGCAGATCCGTAAGTCTGCTTGTGGCATCTTAGGATGGGGCCCCTCAGCTCCATAACTGTTTCTGGTCTGACATAAGATGGAATTGCTGGTGTTCAGCTGCCAACAGTGGATTCTTTGGAGATAACTGAGACTTCAAGAAAGTTGCAAAAAGTAAAGTTCCACCGGGCGTGGTGGCGCACACCTATAATCCCAGCACCCAGGAGGCTGAGGCAGGAGGATCGCTGCGAGTTCCAGGCCAGCCTGGGCTACAAAGTGAGCTCAAGGCCAGCCTGAACTGCATAGTGAGACCCTGCCTCAAAAAGACAAAAAAAAAAAAAAAGAAACTTCCTGCATGCTCATCCTTCAGCTTTTTTGAGACAGGGTCTCTCTATGTAGCCCAGGCTGGCCTTGAAATCCTGTCTCAGCCTCTTGAGTGCTGGGGTTGCAGGTGTGCACTGCCATGCCTGGCTACTCAACTGCTACATTAACTTAACGCAGTTGTGCGCTCCACACTAAGAAGTGAACCGTGACCCAGTACCGTCAGCGAGAGACAATGATCCAAATCGCACCAGTTTCCGTGTCTGTTGTTGCCCAGTCCATCAGCTCAGTTTCTCAGAGGGTCCTGCGTCCTGTCTGGGGGACAGCACTTCCCTGCGCTGCTGCAGATGCCCCTCGGCCGGCCTGACCCGCGTCCACAGGAGATCCAGGCTGTCAGGAGAAGGGAGAGCCAGCAGGCGGCGATGCCCTCTGCACAGGCCCTGGCGCTGACTGCATCCTGTGAAGCTAGGCACCCGCCCCCAGGCCAGAAACACACTGCTGGAATTTTCCACTATGAACCGTTTTCTTTATTAAATATTCAGCGGGAAAGATTTGAAGCCTATGCAAATACCCTGTTTATGCTTTAGGCTGCTCATTCTGTGCTAATTCCTTCCTTATTTGTTCATTGGAACACTCCAAGAAAGTGTTGCTGCTTGTCCATTTACTTTTGTTGTTTTGACACAAGGTCTCAAGGTCTCCCTATGCAGTCTAGGCTGGCCTTGAACTCACTAAGTAGCCCCATCCTGGCCTTCAACTCACGATGCTCCTCCTGCCTCAGCCTCCTGAGTCCTTACATGCGAGCACCACCATGTCTAGCTTCCATTCCTTTAGGATTAAATTTCTTAGTTGGTGGGGACTCTTGCCTCGGTGTGTTGTTCCTCGAGTTATAATATGCACTTGTTTTTGTAACTCAGTTGTTCCACACTGGTCCTTGTGAGCCCTTCCAGTTTTCACCATGTTTCGTTGACAAAGATGAGAGTTGTATACAAGTCAGCCTTCACTCTCCCGCTAGGGTGAGAGTTGTTTGTATCAATGACTCCACTTCATAGTTTCCTCTCCCTGCACTACCAGTGCCTGTCTAATCTAACCCAGCACCTGTCCCCTAACCCCATGTAGCTGCCCTTCCTGGATTCCTGGCCACCAGGCTCCAGGCTCACTGCAGTCTTTTGAGATGGAAATCTGTCATCGCAGGGTCTGGGAAGCTGAGGCAGGGGAACTGCTACGGATTTGAGGTGAGCCTGGGCCACACAGTGAGGTTAAGCCCAACCTGACTACATCGCAAGACCCTGTCTCCAAAAAGATCTGGTGTGTGTTGCATGGTGACCACACATCTCAGCTGGACCTGCCACCTTTTAGCCCCTGCCCCACTCTCCACCCGGTTCTCTGACCTGCGTCCAAGCTGGAAGCCTTCATGGGTACTGCGCCATGACCTTAGAATGTGTCCCTGCCTCCTCACCCTGGCCACCCTGCAATCACAATCGTCACTGCTCTGGAGCACAGCTGCCACAGGCCCGGCTCTCCCGAAGGGAGACCCAGAGGATGCCGGGCTCCTCCCTGCATCAGAGTGTCCCCTCAAAGCCACACCCAGCACGGAGCAAGCACTGGGTGAGGTCTGCCAAACCCACAGTTGGGCAGGAGGGCTCCTGTGCAGTTAAAGGAGGTCGCTCCTGACACGTGGGACAGAGGCCAGGGAATGCTTTAGACCACTTGCTTCTGGCCTCATCTTCCACACTTGTGGAGAAGGACACTTCACCCCACAACCCAACCTTTTTGCAATACTGGGGACTGAACCTGGGGCCTTCACGCTGAGCTACATCCCAGCCCTTTTATTCTGAGACAAGAGTCCTGAGCAAGGCTCCCATTGGCCTGTGTGCAGGTCTGACATGGACTTGGCCAGTGAGAGACACCACCTCTGCATCCGCCCCACCTTTCTCTGTGAAGGACATCAGTAGTGGGGACTGCCATTGAGGGTTCCTAGCAGCCTTGGAGCTGAGAACATCTTTGGGCGATGACTCGGGGAGCCCTGCTCCTAGAGCTGCCCCTTGCCTCTGTTCAGGCAGCTTGAGGAATGTCCAAGGTGCAGCGAACAGCACTGTCTGTACGTGGGCCTTGCGCACTGAGCAACCTGGAAGGCAGTGCTTCCTTGGGATCTTTGGGGAAACAGAACCAGCAACCCAAGCAGCCCATGTCCGCGTCAGGACACACTTGTATGGGGCAGAGGAATCAAGTCTAGGATTTAGGGCCTGGCAAGTGCTCAGCGGGCCCATCTCTGCGAGCACAAAGAGGAGCAGTGAGCTGGCATGGTGGCACCATGCAAGTTCCGGGGAGGAGTGGGCACAGCTGGGATCCGTTGTTTACCTGGGCGTGTACGATAGATAACAAGAGACAGGTGAATTTTCTGCAACACTAATTGCTTGCTCCCATGTCTAAGTAAATAAAAGCAAGCTGCACCAAATGCTCAGGGCTCCCTGCCCGTTAGAGGCAAGTGCCTCCTGGCCCCTGGTGGGGACCACTACAAAGTGGCTCTGAGCAGGATTTAATATTAGCCAATTGGCTTTTCGTATTTACTTGGGAGTAGTCTGAGGCTTGATCAGCCTGCAGTAACTTAGGGTTATTTAACTCAGTCTTCAATAGGCCCCTCTTTCTAAAGTAATTCTGTGTCTTTTTGTCTTTCATCCTTGTTTGCCCTCTTGGTCTGGGATAAACTTGTAAGCTGGTCTCCTACAAGAAGCACAGCACAGAGATGTCCAGCAGGTGCAGCCAAAGACATGGGGCTCCTGTGGCCAGATCAAGTACACACTCGACGTTAAGTGTCACACCTGCCATCCAGTGCTCGTGGTGCTGTGTCAGCTCTAGCATGGCCCCCAAAAGCCTCATGTGTTCAGAAGTGGGGCTTTCGGAAGGTGACTGCATCATGGGGTGCGGTACTCGCCCATGGGCTCACCCATTCATGAGGACCGAGCTAACTGTGCTACTTGGAGATGGGCCCTGCTTAGAAGAGGGGACCCTGGGTGTGACCTGGAAGGTGCATCTCCCTCCCTGGCTCCCCCCTTCTCTCTACTTCCTGGCTCCCACCATGTGATCAGCTTTACTCTGCTGGGCCCTTCCACCATGCCTTGGAGCCAGCTGGCCATGGACTGGATCCCCCTGAACTGTGAGCCCAGTGGAACTTCTCCTTTAAGTTGTAGGTGTTGGGAAAGCTAATACACTAAAACACCATGAGCCAGTTTATAACTTGGGAAGGTTGCTTTATAATTCTAAGACTCAGTGTCCACCTTTAAAAATGGGACTAAGCCAGGTGTGGTGGCGCACGCCTGTAACCCTGGCATTTGTTTGTTTGTTTGTTTGTTTTGGTGGTACTGGGGATTGAACTCAGGACCCTGCGCTTGCTAGGCAGGCGCTTATTCCACTGAGCTATATCCCCAGCCCCAACCCTGGCATTTGGAAGGCTGAGGCAGGAGGATCATTGTGAGTTTGAGGCCACCCTGGGCTACACAGTTTAAAACCAGCCTGAACTGCATAGTGACACTCTGTCTTAAAAAGACCGAAAAAAAAAAAAGAAAAGAAAAATTAAAATGGGACTAAACACAATATACTTACCCTATCAGCTCACAGAGCCACTGGCAAGTTCATGTGAGGTGATTCACACAGAGCCTTGGAAACAGCACAGGCTGTGTTAGCACTGTTATAGCACCGTGTGCAGAACACACGGGTGGCGGCGGCTCTGTCTGAATGCCCGCCCAGGCGGCCGCCTGCGCTGGGAAAGGAAGTCAGCTGGAATTGGAGGATCAGAGAACTTTGACATCCAGGGCTTCTGTGCTTGTCCTTACTGGGTGACCCCAAAACTGTACATCTCACTGCACCGAGGCCAGTGGCTAGGAAGAGGAGCACGAGCCGTGAAGCCGTGGGTATTTGCTAAGCTGTGCTAAGCAGGAGACCCATTGGATTGAAAAGCACAGCTTGGGCAGAGTCACCCCAGAAGCAGCCACGCTCTAGACTGAGTTTGTCAGTTTACTGAGTCCCCTGAGCCCAGCTGGAGCGGATGGACGCTCCACGTGAGCTCAGCTCATTCCTGATGAGCTGCCTGATCTCTGCTAAAAATGGTAAGAAGTTACTCCTAGGGCTCTAGGAGTCAAAACCCCATGGGACTGAGGGCCAGTAGGAGGGGCAAAACCCTCTTTCCCCAGGAAAGTTGTCAGGCCATCCAGAGTGAGGTCCGCCCACGTAATGTTGCTTCCAATCAGCACACACTGAGCTGGAGATGCCCAGTCGGCTCCTCTGTGGCCTGCTCAGTGAGATGAACGAAAAACGAGAGGAACTGCCACGGGGAGCAGCTTCCCTGCCCATGGGCACCCTGCTCTCCACAGAGCACTGCATTCTGTGACTGTCTGCCCAGCACGTGGCAGGAGTTCCAGTGTGACTTCGATGACCAGCATGGTGGCAGGATGCCCCAAGACTCCAAAATATAAAAAGGTCATGCTATTTTCTTGGAAAAATTTAACTTTTAACTCCAAGCTCAACCACCCGTCAGGGGAAGCAAAGGCTGGATTGGGAAAAATCGCTGTGCAACTCTTTGAGGAAAATTAAAAGTTAAGAAATTATGTGAAGTTAAGAAAGAGTCCACCCAGGGTGGACTGTTATCAAGTGAGTTTCCTGTTCCTCTGATTAGATTAGCTGGGCCTGAATATCAACTCCGAAAGGGTGCCCGTCAGCTTGCATGACCCCGTCCCGGATGAATTCAAGCATGGGGTAGTCACTGCTAGAACAGAAAGCAGCACCAGCCTTGGGAAAGGGACTTCCCCTAGCTGTGCTATGACTGAGCATTTCAACTATGTCACAGCCTCGGGCACTGTGTGCAAACCAGGACAACAATGCTCATCCTGAGACAGAATTAGCCTCAAAAACTTAGGGAAAGACAGTGAGCTTGAGGTGGGCGCCCCATTCAGTGGTGGGTGTTGCGCAGTCACAACTTGGAACAATGATGCAGACAGGAAACTGCCCCATAGCCAAGGCCAGCGATCTAGCGTCACCCTGATCATGGTGGTCTGATGCATGCCTGTTTTCCCAGAACTTGGAAGGTTGAGGCAGGAGGATTGCCATAAGTTCGAGATCAGCCTGGGCTACATAGATGGTTCAGTTCCAACCTGGGCTATACAGTGAGTCCTTGTCACACACAAAAAAAACAAACAAAAACAAAAATATTTCAGAGGGAGCTTTTTTCTCTTGGTACACTGTGGCAGGTGCTCCCCCTGGTGGCCGCAAGGGGTCTGGCCGAGGTTGGCTTGTAACGTATGGGGGAGTCTGCAGAGCTCTACCCTCTGCAGCTGTGCCCACAGTGGCCCCCTGTAAACCTAGAGTGACAGCAACACCTCTGCAGTCGGGAGACGCTGCAACTCCAGGGATGATGTGTGACTACAGCAGAACCCCGACTTCTATGATGGATCCTGAATGATACCTTTGTTTACACTTTCCGTACCGAGTGCAAACCCAGGACTCTTGCACGGAGCAGCATCCCTCGCCCTTTAAATGTGTTATTTTGAGACAGGATCTTACTAAGTCGCTAAATTGCCCAGGCTGGGCTTATACTTGCGGTCCTCCTGCCTCAGGCTCCCAGAGTGCTGGGATCACAGGAGTGCGTACAACAAACCTGTCTGTGCTGAAGGAAGCAGAGAAGGGTGATTGGGGAGCCCTGCCACTGGTATTTAGCAGCTCACACTAAGGAACTGGAAAGAAAGGGCCCAGGCCGGTGCTGTGGCTCCTCCTGGCTCCTTGAGGCCCTCCTGCGCGGGTGTGCAGAAGGCAGTGTGGGGTAGCAGTTAAAAGCACAAGCTTCAGCCAGGTGTGCTTGTGCACAGCTGCATGGCTGTAATCCCAGCACTCAGTAGGCTGAGGCAGGAGGATCACTCCAAGCTGGAGGTCAGCTTGAGCCACACAGCAGAACCCTGTTTCAAAAACCAAACCAAAAAAATTGCTGTGTGGGGCAGGAGGGTCCAGTGCTTTACAGTGGGGTTTCAGGCAGGGTAGCCAACCTAGAGAGCCTGTTTCTAACTGCTTCTAACTGCCCACTGCAGACCAGCCTGGACCCTCCCTCAGAGAGGTGCAGGACCCTGGGGGCTGGCAGCATCATCCACAGGGTCTTAGAGGTGCCAGCCCAGAGCGGGAGAGCCTGGGATGCAACAGTATTGACCCCTTGGGCCTCCACTGTGGACACCAAAGTCCAAGCCCAAGGCAGCAGCCAGCGGCTCCTCAAGGCTGGACTCCGTCCCACACAGCGACTCAGGCTGTCCTTGTCGCTCTTTGGCATCTGATCCCTCTTCTGCTGTGTTCTTCTTCCTTCCTTCCTTCCTTCTTTCCTTTCCTTTTTCCTTTTTCCTTTCTTCTTCCTTTCCTTCTCTTTTTCTTTTTTCTTTTTTGAAATAGAGTTCTACTATGGAGCCCAGGCTGGGCTCAAGATTGCAGCGACCCTCCTGCCTCAGCCTCCTGAGTATTGGGATGACAGGCATGCACCTCCATACCTGGCTGCTGTCCCTTATGAGGATACCTGTTTTGAGATTTGTAGCTGAATGTGTGTATGTATGTGTGTGTGTGTGTGTGTGTTTGAGACGGTCTCACTATGTAGTTCAGACTGGCCTTCAGCTCACTTTGTAGCCCAAGCTAGTCTCAAACTCACAACGACACAACAATCCTCCTGCCTCAATCCTCCCCCCACCCCAGTGGTAGGATTACAGGTGTGAGCCACCATGCCCTGCCCGGCTGTAGCTGAAATTTTGCATGCCACCTGGTGGGACCTTTCTTCCTTCCTCTCCCTCTCCGCCTAGTGTCCAACCCAGAGCTCCAGGGAAAATATCTCTAGGCCCAAGGGTGCGGCTCAGTGGTAGAGCACATGTCTAGCCATGTGCACGGTCCTAGGTTCCATCCCCAGCACCATGAAAAATAAAATAAAATAAAATCATAAAATATCCAGGTGCATCTGTAATATCAGCCCTTGGGAGGCTGAGGTAGGAGGATCACCAGGAGTTCAAGGCCGTGGTGGGCTACATAAGGAGACCCTGGTCTTGAACAAACAAAAAATGGGTATAAATAAAAAATAAAATAAAAATCATTACTTATGGCCCCACCATCCAGGGTTTTTCTATTAACGTCTTGCTATCAGCAATTCTTTTACTTATTTATTTTTTGAGACTGGGTCTCACTATCGAGTTTGGGCTGGCCTTGGGCTCAGAGGAGGGGGCAGTCGGCCAGCCTCTGCGCAGGTGACCTCCTCCTCTCCCACCTGGACCTCGGACTTTGGGAGGCCCAGCTCCTAAGCCAGGGGGTGGGCCCAGCGCTCCTCCAAAATCTCCTGGGGAGACCAGGGCAGGTGTCTGGCCATCCTCTCTGGAAGGTCTTTGCTTTGTACAATGTGTTCGTTTACGTGCTGGTCCCGGGGCTTCACCCCGGGTCCCTGTGTCGAGCTCTGGCTCCAGCCTTTCCTGTTTTTCACTAGGAGATATAGTGGATTGACAATTGGCAATCAATTTGTAACACCCTTGTGAACTGAGTCATTGCAGGCGCTGGGTGTGGGAGGCCCACCTGAGGATTGCTGCCAGCAGCGTAAGAGGCAGAACTGGAGAAGAAGAGTAAGGCTGTTGGCAGCTGAGAAAGGCTGTTGGCAGCTGAGAAATGCTGTTGGGAGCTGGTGGAAGCTGTGAGGAGCTGTTGGTTCTTTTGGAAGAGTTCATCATGCTGGCTTTCCTGAGGAACTTGGACGATTTCATCCTCCAAGGAGCTTGGGACCTTGTTGCTGAGAATGGCTTTGGTTCACTTTGGGGGAGTTGTCCTCACTTGTGCATTGCTTTCTGGCTCCGGAGGGGAAGATGGTGCACTGTTGGTCTCCTGGAGAAGCTTGCTGCATTGGTTTCCCTGGTGGGAACTCAGCTTTCCTGATCATCGGAGGAGCTTGGGACCTCACTATTGCTGAGGATGGCTGTGGTACTTTTTGGGGAAACTCTGATTCTTGAGACTCGTTTCCTATTTCCAGTGCAGATCCCTCAGCCTGAGCACAGATCCTTCATCCCACTGGCGCAGACTTCCTAGATTCCACCACTGACCTTTGGGCCTTCCAAGCGAAGATCTTTGAAACAGGCCTGCATGAGACATTGTCATGGACTCTGGGCCTCCAGCTGGACTTGTGGGGGGTATTGTTATGGGCTCTAGGTCTTCCACTGGACTCAAGTAGGACATTATCATGGGTTCCAGGCCCTCAGCTGGATTCTTTGGTCTCTAGTGTGTGGACAGATCTCCTGCACTCTATTGTATATGATTCTTTGGGTGATTACTACAAATAATCTTATAAAATATGTGTCTTTTTTTCGAGACAAGTTCTCACTATGCAGTTCAGGCTGGCCTTAAGCTCACTTTATAGCCCAGGCTGGTCTCGAACTTGCAACAATCCTCCTGCCTCAGCCTCCTGAGTGCTGGGATTATAGGTGTGCACCACCATGCCCAGCTTGTGTCCTGTATATTGTTTCCTCTTGTACAGTAAGCCCCAAACCATTACAGGAGCCAAGGTTTTGTTAAGTTGCTATGTTGTCCAGGCTGGATTTGGGCGTGCAGTCTTCCTGCCTCAGCCTCCTGAGTGCTGGAATTACAAGCATGCACCACCATGCCCTATGCAGTTGTTTTGTGAACTTAGGAAAGCTTGGGATGTGAGCTGATGCTGAGCAGCACGAGGCCCTGGATTCAGTCCCTGGCATGCAGATATTAATAAGTAGCCTCTGACTGCAGAGTGGCCAGCAGGATGCTTTTCAGAAGGAGGACTTTGATCTATGGCAGAAAAGGTGCCCAGAGGTAATGCATGCTTCTGCGTCACCTCATCCTGTCGCCTAGTCCTGGATTCTCCCAACGCTGGAATCTTAGGGCCCCACTGGGCTGTAGAAAGTGGCACCCGGACATGCACTGGGCTGATGGTCATGTGGCGCTCCTCCTGCTCTGGCCTCCTGGGTGCTGGGGTGACGGGCATGCGCCGCCGTACCCGGCCCAGTCTAGTGTGAAAGGAATGTGTTAGGACTCAGAGGGAACATGTGCTGTGCGATCTTGTTATTTAACTCCAGCAGGCCGGTGCGAGGAGGAGGGGAAGATGCCGGAGAGGGGCTCAGCAGGGCCCAGGGTCAGCTCTTGCCGTCTGCGCGTCCCTCCAAATCGAGAGCAGAGTGTGGGTGCACGCACGTGTGTGTTTGGAGGGTGGGAGGGGTGTACAAGGAGGCACAGTCGGGGTTCTCAAGACAGCGGCGGCTGAGAGCCTGCCTTGCCTCTGTGGCCATCAGGAATGGGCCCCACGCAGGTCCTCAGGAGAGAGGCGCGGGAGCCCAGAGCTGTGAGGCTTCTGTTGTTTCGGGGTGAAAAACGTGTGGAGGTGGAGAGGCCAGACGGTGTGGACTGGAGTGGAGGAGAAAGCAAGGCCTGGCCGCCCTCGGGTGGGAAGTAAAGGCCGGGACAGAGGGTAGGCCGCACCGGGCAGAAGCAGCCACCCCGCAGTGACCCTCAGGGCTGCCTTCCTACTGCGAGGCTGCTGCAGGGATTGGGGGAGCAGGGCGCTGGGTGGCAGTGGGCCCGGGAGAAAAGACACCCCTGAGCTGGCAGCCCCAGAGGCCATGTGGGAGAAGCCAGACCACGTCTCTGAACCCCAAAATGCGGCTAGAAGCCCCTGCGTGTCTCCTCCGCCTTTGAGCTCCAGTCCTACCGGAGTGGAGCTGCGGAGCAGAGGCGCCGCCTAGCCGCTGCCTGAGTTCCAGAAACGGTGCCACCTGGAATCCCGGGCCTGCTGCGCCCCCTGCCAGGGCGGGGCAGCTGGGCTCCGTTTGGCCCGGCCTCGGAGACCCCAGCGCTCAGCCAGGCAGCCAGCGTGCGGTCTCCTCCGGGGTGCATGGCAGGGTGCTGGTGGCAGAGCCCTGGGATGCAGGGAGGGTGGAGGGGGCTTGCTCAGGGCAGAAGCCAGGGTGGGGCCGCGCCCAGAACCCTCCCAGGCCCATGAGGACCTGGGCACTAGGCCATAGAGGGTGTACAGCCTGCTCCGAGGTCAGTCCCCTGCCTCCTGGGGCCCTGGCGTGGCACCAACGGTGAGGGTCTGTGGCACTGAGGTCTCCCCTGCCAGGAAGCCACCTCCCACCATGATCTTTCCCACCTTACTGCTGCAGATGCTGTGGACACGGGGTGCCGCCCTGACCCTGCTCGGCTTGCGTTTTTTGTTTGTTTTTGAGACAGGATTTCACTGTGCAGTTCAAGCTGGCCTGAACTCACTGTGTAGCCTGGCCTGGCCTGGAACTCATGATGATCCTCCTGCCTCAGCCTCCTGAATGCTGGGAAGACAGGAGTGTGACATCACACCCAGCTTCAACCACGGTTCTTCTGTCACATGGTGGCCTTCTTACTTCCCGAAGACCTGGAGGCAAGGGCTGCTCCCCCTGCCTCCTCCCTGGCCACCACCACGCCCTACCAACACAAGAGGACCTGGGCTAATCTAACCCCTCTGCATGAGGTCCAGATGGCTCCTGGGGCAGCACCTGCCTTTGGACACACGCCTGTGGCTGAGCCCTTCCCCTGACAAGACGGAGAGAACCACAGGTGACCCTCACCTGTGATCCCAGCATTTGGGAGGCTGAGGTAGGAGGACTGCAAGTTTGAGCCCAACCTGGGCAACTTAGCGGTTTAATGAGTCCCTATCTCAAAATAAGAAGTTAAAAGGGTGGGGACGCAGCTCAGAGCAAAGGCCGTGGGTCCCCTCCACAGGATAGTGGAAAGGCCAGGGTCATGCCCTACAGGGACAAAGAAGCAATCAGCAGACGGAGGAGGCAGAGTGTGAGCATATTTGTTTAAAAGGTACAGAGGCAAGGAAATAGTGCACCTGCCAGGTGGCCAGAAGAAACCCTGCTAGGGGCTCTGGGGCCTGAGCTCAGGCTGTTGTGCAAGTGACATGACCTCTATCCCAGCAGAGACTAGGAAGCCTCAGGGTCCATCTGTGCAGCATCCACGCAGGCCCAAGTGCCCCTGAGCCAGGTGCCAGGTCAAGGAAGTTCAGTACTAGGGGGTCCCTGGCCTGGTGCCAGGTAGCGGAGCTTGGAGAGTCGCAGGCATCAGGGTCTTCCCAGCAAGCAGAGACAAGGCAGGCAGAAAGTGGGTGCACCAGAATGGAACTCTCTGGTCTGTTTCTATCAGCTTGGCTGCAGAAGATGCAGTCACCACTGAGGTTTCGAGGCAGATGAGGTGTCTCCCTTGAAACTTCAAGATCCCAAAGCCTGCTGTCCTGCCCTGTGGTGTCCCTTCACCCAAGAGCAGAGGTCACCAGAAGGTGCAGGTGGTGGCCTGAAGGTGCAGGGTCCAGCTGCTGTGAAGGGCTCAGCCCTCAAGCTTGTTGTGCCCTATAGCATGGGCCTCGCCATCCTGGGGAGACCTGCTCGGGGATCTTCGTGCTGTGGCAAGACATGGTCATTGTGCTGACCTGTGTGCCTAGGACTCGTCACACAGAGCGCAGTGTGGCCTAGGGATAGGGGACTCAAGTCTGTCACACTGTGTACATTCACGGGGGTCTTTGCCTAGGGAATGGGACCATTGGGCTTTGTATTGGGTCTTTGGGGACAGGAACTCTTTACTTACTGGAAAGAATTGCCTCCAAGTTAGCATCAAAGCAGCCCGTGCTTCTGAGTTTCTTCCTATTGTGGTAAGTTACGTGACCCTGTGCGTGGAACTGCACTCTGCCCAAAGCCCCCAGACCTCCTGGATTCCTGGGTCCCCAGCACCATCCAACCCTACCCTGTCCTCTAGCTTCAGGATCAAACTCACTGTATGTAACTTTGAGGGTAAAGTCCTGAGCCACAGGGCTGTGTCAGAGTGTTTGACCTCTGTAGGCGGCAGCACATGTGGGAGAGAAGACAGGCAGAGCAGGGTAGGAGAGGGGACTTCTAAGTAGGGATAGTAAATTTGTGTTTTTGTTTTCACTTGGCGGGATGAATTTCCGGGATCGGACTCAGGGCCTTCCCAATGCTGAGCACATACCTGTACTTGACACGGAGCCAAACCCCAGCTGCAGAAGTTGTGTTATATTATTATTTTGGTTTGCTTTGGTTTTTTGTTTGTTTGTTTGTTTTAGACAGAGTCTTCATATGTAACCCAGGTGGGCCGCGAACTTGCAGCAATCCTCCTGCCTCAGCCTCCTGGGTGCTGGGATCACAGGTGTGCGCCACAATACCTGGCTGAGATAGTTTAGAAACTTTTACTTAGTCCTCCACTGGTTTTGGAGACCTGAACAACTCACTAAATAAAACTTTTTTTGTTTTTGTCTTTTTGAGACAGGGTCTCTGATTGGCCCCACCTGAGACCCACTCAGCTCTTATGGCGATGGCTCAATGCCAAGACATAATGGTGCCTAGCTCCCCTTTCCCAGAAACCCCTATGGTTTCCCTTACCCAGCTGCCGTCACCAAAGTCCACATGCACCAAAGATAATCCAGTCCCTCCTTAGTAGGACACCCCAGCCGCCTAGGTCAGCTACCCTGTAGCGCCTCCCCTCGGAGTGCTTATGAGTTCCAACCCTGTTCTTTGCTGAGAGCCTGCACAGCTGTTCTGGTGCTGACTCTATCTGTGCCTGCATTAAACTTTTATCTCTTCTGGTTTATCTCTCCTTCTCTGCATCCTATTAGGTTGAGTACTTAATTCTCACTCAGTCAGTCTCGATATGCAGTTCAGGCTGGCCTTGAGCTCACTTTGTAGCCCAGGCTGGTCTTGAACTTGCGAAGATCCTCCTGCCTCAGCCTCCTGAGTGCTGGAATTACAGGTGTGTGCAACCTGGAGGCCCAGATGCCACCTTCAGCTGGCCAGACTGATGGACTGCTGACTCCTTTGAAGTTTCCTCTGCCGTGCCCTGTGGACTGCATTCAAGGCCCTGGCAAGCTGTGCTACCTGAGCTCCATCCAACCAAGCAAGGACACGGCCCACAGCAGCTGCCTCTCCCCATCTGCATGCACCTTGTACCCGAGGTTCAGCCCGGCTGGGGACCTCAGCCAAGGCTTCAGGCCAGGCTGGTCCTACACTACCTCTGGCCACTCCCCAACCCACAGGCTGGCTCTGGTGTTGTTGTGGGGCATGCAACAGAGGTACCATCCACCCTGGGGGCTTACTCTGGGAGGCTGAGGCAGGAGGATGTTAAATTTGAGCCCAGCCTGGACAAATTAGTGACTTAGCAAGACTTCACTTCAAAATAAAAAAGGACTGGGGATTACGGCTCAAAGCCAGGGCCTTGGACTCAAACCCAGCATCACTGTAATGGTTGATACATTGTGTGAATTTCAGAAGTTTAGAAGTTTAACTAAGTGACTCAGCAGGGGGCCAGGTCCTCACTTTGTAAATATCCTCATCCTGTGCAAGAGGAGGGCAGGGAGAAGGTGTGAGGTCCGGAAGAGGATGTGAGGGCTGCACCCACCTGGGGGTGGGAGCTGCTTACAACCTAAGGGAGGAAAAGAGGCATGTTCTCCCCACTTCCCGCTCTTGCTGCTTTGCTGTCTTCTGCTACCTTGAAGTGTGGCCCCTGTGTCATGCACCCTGCCTTGGAGCCAGGTGATTATGGACTGAAACCTCCACAAACTGAGCTAAATAAACCTTTCCTGCTTTAATTTTAGGTATCAGGTATTTTATCTCAGCAATAAAAGTAACCAAGACAACCACTAAAAATAAAATAAAAAATAAAGAGGTTGAGAGAGCTTGAAGAGCTCCCCCAAACCCTTCTGTCTTAGC
The DNA here is from genome assembly GCA_004027595.1 of Dinomys branickii. NCBI lineage: Eukaryota > Metazoa > Chordata > Mammalia > Rodentia > Dinomyidae > Dinomys > Dinomys branickii. The sequence continues at coordinate 199,193 of PVLD010000438.1, read as the reverse complement.
TGGGGCTTGCCCCACCCCGGGAAGGTTTGAGAACCTGGAGGAGGAGGCTGCTTCTCAACTCTGGGACATCGGAATCTCTGCAGATGGGACCTGAGCATTGGTAATTGTTTCTTTAATAAACAATTTTTTTAGCCAGGTGCAGTGGCACAGGCCTGTCATCCCAGCACTCATGCAGGCTGAGGCAGGAAGATCCCTATGAGTTTGAGACCAACCTGGGCTACATAGTGAGAGCATCTCAAAAAAGTGTTTCCCCAAGCCCATTGGCAAGGGCTCCCCACACCCCGAACCTGTGTTTCCACAGCTTGCTGGGTGAGCCCCATGCACCGCAGCTCTGCCCCACAGCGCTGAGAGGCTACGAGGACCCTGAGAGGGAAACGCTCTGTCCCCTGGGGGGTCCGTTCCCTTCTGCTGCCTCCGCCTCGCACATTATGTGTCTGCCAGCGGCAAGGCGGCTGTGGCTCAGCCAGGGTCTCCGGTCCCACAGCCCCCACTGTGAGGGGAAAGTTGGGCTTTTCCACTCCCAAATTTTGGACTCATCCTCAGTCCTGAGACCAGGGTCAGGAAGGAGAGTAGGAGGCGGTTACATGGCTCCCGAGAAAGTTGTGTGCCAAGCTGCTGTGCACCAGAGCCCTCCAGCCTCCACATCCCAGAAATGTCGGGTGCAGCGGGCATGTGGCCACCTGGCCATGGGTCAGTGTGCGAGCCCCGCCCTGTACTCTTTCTGTGTCTTCTTTTTGGTTGTTTTTGAGACAACACTATGTATCTCAAGCCTACCTCAAACTCACTATGACCCTCCTGCCTCAGCCTCCCAGAGTGCTGGGATGACAGGCGTGTGCTGCCATGCTGGACCATGATTTGGAACTCGGCCCGTTGCCCCTGTAAAAATCCCCATTGCACCGCATTCGGGGCACAGGCTGTCCTGCTCCCCGTGGGCAGCCTTGGAAAGCACTCTGACCCGGCTGGCTCTGCCATTCCGCGGCCCCTTGGCATGACGCACCTGGGTGGCCTCCTGCACCAGGACAGGGCGGTCCCTGGAGATCAGCAGGACGGGGAGACAGAGGTCGGCTTCCACCCCACTGCTGAGTCATCTCACCCGCTGTCCTGCAGGTGTCGCGCAAAGGACGAGGCCTGCACGGGTTGCAAGCTTATATTCACTAACCTACTGTCCTACGCCTGGGCCCGAGGAAGGCGGCCTGCCAGGGCGAGCACTGCTGGTGCTACTGTCTACAGGATCATCTTCCTACAGCAGAAGCGGCTGCCGCAGGGGTAACAGGGGCTGCAGGGGTCACACGGGCTACAGGGGCTGCAGGGGCTACAAGGGTTACAGGGGTTGCAGGGGCTGCAGGGCGACGTGCAGGGGAAGCAGGGGGACTCGATCTTGACACAGCTGCCCAGCCCGTAGGAGTAGGTGATATCCTTCTCGTCCACGCAGGGCGGCAGGCTGAACTCCTTGCAGATGTTCATGTAGCTGTACTTCTTGGAGCCCAGACAGTCGTACCTGTTCTCACGCTCAGCTGACACACACACCTTGCCATCCTTCACACGCACCTTCACCTGGTCTGGCTCAAAGCCGCACACGTTCACCGAGCCCAGGATGTTGCTGCTACAGCACGAGGGGGCCAGGAGCCTGTTGGTCGTTCTGCGGAGCCTGGGAGCAAGAAAGCGGGACAAGGCTCAGCCCAGGATCACTGTTTTTCTTTTTGAGCCAGGGTCTCTCTGTGTAGCCCAGGCTGGCCTCAAATTCTCAGGGATCCTTCTGCCTCAGCCCCCCTAGTGCTGAGAGGTATGTGCCACCATGCCTGGCTTTAATTTTTTTTTTTAATAGAAAAATTACCATTAGCCTCAGTGGTAAACTGAACTTGATAGAATTATGTAACAGAAAGTGTGCATCCGCCTAGGAGCCTCACTGCCCCACAGGTCAACTGCTGCTGGCAACAGCTGGATGAGCCCATCTGGTGTGAGGTGCAGGTTCGAACCCAGCCTAGCAAACTGAGCAAGCCCTCATCTCAAACTAACATAGAAAGGGCTAGAGCTGAGGCTCACATTCCTTGGGTTCAATGTCCAGCAACACGATAAATAAATGAATAGGGAAAAAAATTTAAAGCGGGGAATGGTAGTGCATGCCTATAATTCCAGAAAGCTGAGGCAGGAGGGTCACTATGAATTTGAAGCCGGTCTGAGATATGTAGTGAGACCCTGTCTCAAACAAACAGTCTGCATTTGGCTGCTGTGGAAATATGGACACTGGGCAAGCAGGAAATGCTGCAAATGGGCCAGCCCTGGGCCCCACACAGCTGCTGTCGCCACGAGACAGGGACAGCAGCCACAGACCCAGCAGAGGGTACCAGTGAGGGGCCGGGCCGAGGGCAGCCTGGGCCCTCCATGTGCCCGAGTCATGTGGCTTCTCCGTGCCTCAGTTTCCCCTCTGTGAGCCAGGACAGTGAACCGCCCAGCTCCTGGCTGCTATTGGCTTGGCCTAGTGAGTATGGTGCCCGGCCTGAGGCAGGGACATTGACCTCTGTGCTTTCCACTTTTCCTGCACCGTGGACAGGGCCAGTGCTCAGACACCATGCGGCCAATGTGCGGAGGGTCACACAAGGTCACTGTGGAGAAGCCAGGAGAGACACAGGCACAGAAAGGTGGAGTAGTTTAACTTCCCCACACCCGACAGGGATTGAAGCCAGTGGAAGAGCGCTGCTAGGTTCCCTGGGCTCCTGTCCTCAGCCCCGCACGTGAGCATGAGTCAATCAGTGAGCAGTTCTCCACACCTCACACCATGCCCACCACTGCAGGGTGAAACTGTGTGTTTCTGCATGTGCACAGACAGTTTTGTGTGTATTCGTACGAAATTATCTTCAGAGACAGAGTCTTGCTGTGTCATCCAAGCTGGCCCTGAACTAGCAGCAGCCCTCCTGCCTCAGCCTCCTTGGTGCTGGGAGGACAGGAGTACCGCCCCAGCGCCGGCCTGCTCTGTGTGTTTTGGTGCCTGGTTCCTTCCTCTGCTTCTTCCCACCATGACAGCTTCTTGGCCTGCAGAGGCCGCTCGGGGCTTCCTGGCTGAGGTCCCTGGGGCATGGCCTGCACTCCAGGTCTCTCTCTCCTGCAGGTGGTGGTCAGTAGCATGGACAGGGCTTTCAGGGACCTTCACTCTGACTCCTGCCTGGCGAGGCACCCGATCTCAAGGACATCTGCCCCAGAGGGACACCGGGCCTTTCCTTTCCGCAAGGCTGGGGAGCCCCAGGGGCTGCAGGCTGTGGCACGGACCTTGCCACCTCTGTCCCTGGCTGTGGCACGGACCTTGCCACCTCTGTCCCTGGAGGGCTGGGTTCCCCTGGACGCTGGCCCGGTCCCCAGAGCTCGGCTGTGCCCCCCGCTGCTCCTCTCTGTCCCCTGCCTTCTCACCTCACCCTCTTCCGCTCTTCTCCTGCTTTCCATTCTGGACAAAGGAGGCCCCTGCACCCCGCCCTCCCCGCAGGACTGTGGCCACACATGTATGGGGTCCCATTCCTGCTTTCCGGGCCGGGGCCGGGCTGAGGCTACCCAATCCTAATTTGTCCTGCTGGGCCAGGAGCAGAATGTGCATCCCCTTCACGGGTCCTTCCTGTGTGCTGCCCACCACCCAAGTTTCAAGTGACCAGGGCCCGAGGCCTGGAGCAATAAACTAAAGTCTGCAGGGAGGCTGCACTCAGGAGGCTGAGGCAGGAGGATCACTGTGAGATCAAGGCTGGCCTGGGTCCCATAGTGAGTTCAAGCCCAGCCTGGACTGCACAAGAAGACTGTGTCATCAAAACAAAACAAACACTGAAAGACAACGGCATGGACAGGTTGCTTCCGCGGGGCCCACGGCAAGGGTCAGAGCAGCGTGGAGCTGAGGAAGCAGTGCTCAGCGGGAGAGGACACAGGGAGGGAGTTCTGTGCCCTTGGGGCTGGGCTGGGGCTGGGCTGGGGCTGGCTTTGCCCCATTCAGGAAGATGGAAGGCTGGGCTTCACAGGTGAAAGGCAGAATTCAGGACCAGCCCACCACCTCTCCAAGCTGGGGTTTGGGGAGGCTCAGTCACCTCCAATCAGGGTGTCCACCAGAGACCCAGGAGTTAGCATCAGGACATCACTGGAGTCACCGGCAGGAGAAGCCTGACACAGTGAAGCCGGTGTCTCCTCTGTGTGCCAAGAAATGGGGCCTCATGACACGGTGCCAGCAGTGAGGGACAGGAGTGGCCCAGAGGGCACTGCAGTGTGCCGAGGTGGGGCAGGGACCCAGCCTGCCACCGGCCTACCTGAGACCAGAGCCGCCAGAGCCCTGAGCCCCAGGGGCTCAAACCCCACACCGCGAGGAGCCAACGGGAATGATGGCTCAAACAGCAGGGGTAGATCTAGAGGGGACCCCTCTGTCCCAGAGGGTGAGGGGTCTACTCCTGACCCTTGGGGGCTGACGGCCTCAGCAGTAAGGGCCCCAGAGCCCCTTGCAGTGCAGCTCACTCTCGCTGCCGTTAAGAGGCTCTGTCCACCCACCCACCACCCACCGCCCATCCCTCACCCATCACCCGTTATCATCCATTCATCTTACCTTTTGTTTGTCTTTTTGAGGCAGGGTCTCGCTACGCAGCCCAGGCTGGCCTCGGGCTCACTTGTAGCCCAGGCTGGCCTCGAGCTCGCAATGGTCCTCCTGCCTCAGCCTCCCGAGTGCTGCGATTACAGGCGTGCGCCACTATACCCGGAGCATCTTACTTATCTGTGTCCATCGTTCAAACAACAGCACCATATGAAATGCAGTTTCACTGCACCTGCTGCCTTATCAAAACACCCACACACCATTTCTACGTGTGGATGTACCGTAATTTGTCTCACCAGGGTACAGTGCTTTTCACTCTTTTTCATCAAAAGCAGTAGACTAAATGGCCTATGTAGATAGTTAGGAGAGGACAGATTTTCCTAGCAAAAAAGAAAACATCATCAAAGCTAAAATTTTAGCCAGTGTGGTGGTGCATGTCACTATTCCCAGCTCACGGGGAGGCTGAGTTAGGAAGATCAAAAGTTCAAGGACAACCTGAGCTACAGAATTGTGACACTGTCTCAAAAACAAACAAAACACAACAAATTTTTTTTTTTTTTTTTTTGCGGTACTGGGGATCGAACTCAGGACCCCGCGCTTGCTAGGCAAGCGCTTATTCCACTGAGCTATATCCCCAGCCCCCACAACAAAATGTTGATGGCCCAAATTCAATGAAGCACTTTGTAGTTTATTTGCATGGTCTCTCTGGAGTAGGGGGGCCACAGAGCAGCCTCCTTCGAATGGACGCTAGGCCCTTGTCTGGGTAGCCGGGGCAGGTGTCCCTGCAGAAGAGAGTACCTGCTGCTGCTGTTTGGCGGGCTACCCACCCCCAAGCTCCTCTGGCAGCCGCTTCTGGGAGTCCAGCTTCACTGGGCAGCTTTCCACATAATCAGGAGACACATCAAGAGCGCTGCTTCCAAATGCTCCTTAATGACACGCACTCCCTCCCTCCCCCCCCCCCCCCCCCCCCCCCCCCCCCCCCC
>PVLD010000438.1:102752-180254 GCA_004027595.1 Dinomys branickii | reverse complement strand
CCCAAGCCTGCTGGTCCGTGCTGCCGTATGGGGTGGGACCTCTGCTTCCGAGAGTTGCTGGCCCACACTCAGCCAGACTGTGCTCAGCCCTCATGGGGCACCTCCTCCTCAGGCCATCTCCCCAGTGAGCTACACCCCTAACCCAGCCAGCCCAGGGCCTGTTACCTTACTGGCTGACTATGTTGATGCATTCTGTCACCAGCCAGGGCCCCGCACACTCCTACAGCTGAGACGGCATGGAGGCGCCCTGCCCGCAGCCCAGGTTGCGGGCCCACCGTCTCGTGTGGAGAAGGAGTGTGCCAGAGACAGCAGCACAGGCACAAAGGGTTGACGTGGCAGAGACTTTGAGAGTTCACCTCCACAGGGTCAGTGTGGGCCTGGGAGAGGTGGTGTGCTGGGCTGGCTATGTCTGTGGGGCCGGTAACTTTGGGATGGTGATGGGGCAGCTGTCCCTGCTGCCCCAGGTCACCCTCTGGGGGCTCTGCTAGGACACTGACAGCCCCTAGGTCTGAGGCATCGCAGCTTCCTGGGGTGGAGTCTGGGTCGGAAGTGTTGTTTGCAGGAAAAAGCTCGGCCCAGAGGCCTGCTGACCGTTCACCGGGTCTTTAACCCTTAGGAAAGTCTTCAAATAATTTCCTGGGAAGGGAGAAGGCGGCTCAGGTAACATTTGTGTCCTGAAACTGCAGTTTTTCCTAAAAGTATAATTTTTGTTTGTTTGTTTGAGACAGGGTCTCACTATGGAACCCACACTGGGCTCCAACTCACAGCAATCCTCCTGCCTCAGCCTCCTGAGTGCTAGGATGACAGGCGTGCGCCACCATGCCTGGCTAAAAGTACAACTTTAAAATGTGGATTCTCCTCATCGCCTTCCTACTTAGCTTTATTCATTTCTCCTGACCTTAAACGCTGCTGGACCGCTGCAGCTGTTCACTGCTGAGGATCGCAATGGACGAGATAGGAGGAGGGTTCCAATGCAGTACGTATGGGGACCAGCTCTGCAAGGCGGGTGCACTCACTGTGGCTGCACACACGTGCCAACGAAGATAATATTTTTAAAGTTTAACATATAACTGATAAGCCAGGAGTGGTGGCCCATGCTTGTAGTCCCAGTACCCTGAAGACTGAGGCAGGAGAGTGACAGCAGGTTCTAGGCCAGCCCAGACTAAATACTGTGTTCAAGGCCAGTCTGAACATAGCAAGACCCTGTCTCAAAAACAAAAACAAAAACAAAAAGAAATATTTGCTGACCTTAACAGAGAAAGATTACTTAGGATCTAGTTCTAGGAAATTACTGAAGGTCAAAATATTTTGGAATCCCAGTGAAGTCCCTGATCAAAACAGCCTGGATTTCCTGTTCCTGACTAATTTTGGTCTGAGTTCTGGAGAGGGAGGCGCAGCTCCGGGGTGGGCTTTGGAGCAGTGGGGGCGGCGGCAGGTGGCTGGTCCGGCTGCACACAGTCCAGGCTGCTGTTTTTAAACAGCTGCTGCCTGTTTTCAGAGGATCCCTCCCAAGGTTACCCAGGAGGACTCTGACAGTGTCTGCCCTGCATATGGGTCCCACTGTCCCATGTAGCCCTGTCACCTGGACACTGTATCCCCACCAGGCTGAGCCCAAGGGCAGAGTGGCATCTTGACCCTCTCGGCTCTTCCAGCCACGGCTGCTCCCAGCTCTGCCTGAATCCTCAACTCTCACTCCCCGCTGCAGCCTGGAGCACACGCCTGGGTGTCCCCCAGAGGGCACAGCACAGCGAGACCCTGTCTCACACAAACACACAAGCAGATAAAACGCAAGACTGCTATTACCTTTGTTTTTTGGTACTGGAATCAAACTCAGGACCCGAACTTGCCAGGCAGGCGCTGTGCGGCTGAGCTGTATCCCAGGCCCAGACTTCTATTACTATTGAAAGAGAAAATCTGTACCAGGAAAGTTGGTCCTTTTAAAAGCTTTGTTCTTTTGAAACTGCTTAGCTCTGTAACTGCTTCACAGCTTTGTAAATACTTTCTTGACCCCTGTAACCATGAGAGCATAACTGAACATGGAGGAGGCCTGATTACACCAAACTGCATGGACATCAATGCAGCCTTGTAACCCACGATCGTTAATCTAGCCCTCAGATAACTGGTGATCTTACCCTGCTAGCTAATCAGAGTTGCCAGGATATCCCACCCACCTTCATAGACCCTGCTTCTGCCTCGTATGAGAATGCTGGCTCCCAGGCACTCGTGGCCTGGCTTTTGTTGGAAGTTATTCCAGCCAGGACCACTGGTGTAAAGTTGTTCACTATCTCCTGACTTCCTCAGATGTTGTTCTGTTCCTTTCCTGCACTCAGTTTTACTGCAACACGATGACTTTGATGTTGGGTAAAGTTTAATTTTTTGGTGTTTTTGAGACAGGGTTTTGCTATGTAGTCCAGGTTGGCCTTGACCTTGCTATGTAGCCCAAGCTGGCCTCAAACATGCAGTGATCCTCCTGCCTCAGCCTCCTGAGTGCTGGGATTACAGGTGTGCACTACAACACCTGGCATAAGATGTTTTTACTTTTATTTATTATTTGAGACAAGCTTTGACTATGCAGTTCAGACTGGCCTTGAACCCACTCTGTAGCCCAGGCTGGTCTCAAACATGCAGTGATCCTCCTGCCTCAGCCTCCCAAGTGCTGAAATTACAGGTGTGTACCACTACGCCCAGCAAGATGGTTTTTCTTTTTTTTTTTTCTTTTTGAGACAGGGTATCGCTGTGCAATTCAGGCTGGCCGTGAGCTCACTTTGTAGCCCAGGCTGGTCTCGAACACCCAACGATCCTCCTGCCTCAGCCTCTGGAGTGCTGGGGTTACAGGCGTGCGCCACTACACCCAGCTGAGTTTGGTTTTTTGAGACAGAGTCTTATTACATCCCCTGGGCTGGCCTTGAACTCATGATCTTCCTGCCTCAGCATCCTGAGTGTACCAGCAATCGAACTCTGGACCTACACTTACCAGGCAGGCACTGGGTCAGTGAGCTATATCCCCAACCCTCATTTTAAAATACATGAAGAAACTCTCACAAATTAAGTAAGAGGAACTGGGTGTGGCACATGCCTGTAATCCCAGCACTCAGGAGGCTGAGGCAGGGGTATCATAGCGAACTCGAGGCTAGCCTGGGCTACAAAGTGAGCTCAGGGCCACCCTGAACTGCATAGCAAGATCCTGTCTCAAAAACACAGATTACAACAACAATAACAGCAAAAAAACCAAATTAATAAGGTGAAACTTGCCAGGAGCAGTGGCGCACCTCTGTAATCCCAGTACTCGGGAGGCTGAGGCAGGAGGATTGCTGTGAGTTCGAGGCCAGCCTGGGCTACAAGCTAAGCTCAGGGCCAGCCTGAACTAAAGAGCGAGACCCTCTCTCAAAAAGACAAAAAAAAAGAAAAAAGTAAGAATAAACTCAACCTAACCAAAAACCTGAATAAGCAATCCACAAATTGCTTATTCAGGTGAAAACACAAATAGCTTTCAAAAATGAAAAATGCTTAAACTAGGCAGTTGTTAAGGGGGAAAAACAAGTTATACAGGAAATGTAATGTGAGCCCCAACCTGGGTCAGCTACACAAGATACATAATGGTGAAGCCCAAATATCACTGCTTCCTGAGATACACAGACTTGGAATACCCCAGGGCCCAGAGGGTTCCAGAGCTTTGCCAAGCACTTGGGTTACTCATGAATGGGCCCATACATATGTATATTTATTTATTTTGTTTGTTTCATTGAGACAGGGTCTCACTCTATAACCCAGGCTGCCCTTCAACTCAGGCAATGCTCCTGTTTCAGCCTCCCAAGCATGTACCAAATTTAGCTGCGCATGCAGTTACTTGCTAACGCTGGCTGCCCTAGGGCTAGTCAAGGTTTCCTCTGCTGGCCCAGAACTAGAAGTGGACCTGAAGCATTTGGAAACCAGAGAAGAAAAGCTCTGGGTGGCAGAGTTGTCACTGGCCTCCTTGGGGCACCAGGGTCACGGGACTGGGCCACTCACTGAGGATGTTCTAGTTGCGCTGACCCGGGACTGTCCTGTGTGTGGCACCCATGGCCTTCACGCTGAGCTGTAGCCCCAGTCTTTATTTTATTTTTTTATTTTGAGACAGGGTCTCACCAAGTCCCTAAGTTGCCCAGGCTGGGCTACAAGTTGCGATCCTCCTGCCTCAGCCTCCCAGATTGCTGGGATTACAGGCCTGTGCCACCACACTGGGTTACATTTCTTTTTCTGCAGCTGCCCTCAGCACCTGGCTTCTGTGTGGTCTACTTGACGCTGGGGCCACTCTGCCCCTTAGGTGGGGAACTGATCCAGTGGGGTCTACCGGAAGGCAAGGCCCAGCCCCTCAATTGCAGGCGCTCCGGCAGCTTTGCCTCTCTGGTGGGCAGTTCTCCCGAACTCCAGGAACACCTGCCATTGTCTGCAGTGCTCTCCTTATGTTTCTTTGAGACAGGGTCTTGATATAGGTCCAGAGTGGCCCCGAACTCATGGAGATCCTCCTGCCTCAGCCTCCTGCATGCTAGGATGACAAGCGTGTGCTACCAGGTCCAGCTGAAGAGTCCCTTGGAACCTTCCTGGTGGGGTCTAAGACGAGGAGGCAAATGCCCCTGGCCCAGTGGTGGGAAGCCCCTTATGGTGACTCTGTAGCTTCAGCCTGGGAATCCTTAGCCGTCTCTTACAGACTAGAGGAGGCAGAGGCAGGAAAAACCCTTTGTGGCATCTCATCTGCAAGTCCTGCCAGTGCCTGGAATCGCTTTAGAGTCTCCTCAGAGTCTTCACTGGATCCCGACACCTGTGCATCTGTTTCAGTGCCTGTCCCATGATGGTGGCTCCACAGTCTCATCCTGATGCCCACTGAGGGAGAGGGTGGCGTGGACCAAGTCTCACCCGTCCTAAAGGGCAGGCTGAGGAGAGCTCACACTGATGAGCCAAGCAGCAGCAGTAACCCGCCCCGGGGCTGTTGGCTGGGGATTCTTTTCTCTCCTGGCTTCTCGGCATCTGTGGGTCGCCAGCTTGCTTTGTTCTAAGCTCAGGGGATAGGAAGCAAAGAGCAAACCTGGGAACTTGTCTGTGTGGTCACTTGGCCCCAGTGTCTGCAGCGTGTCTGTCTCTCCTCTGCCTCTGGTTTTCGTGTTGCTTGTTTGGGAACTGAGGATTGAATCCAGAGCCTTTGCGTAGAGCCACATCTCTATATAAACTTCATTTTTTGAGACAGGGTCTCCTTCAGCTTCCTAGGCTGCCCTTAAACTTGAAGTCCTCCTGCCTCAGCCTCTCCAGTAGCTGGCATTACAGCATCCACCACTGTGGCTGGACAGCTTTTGTGTTTCTGTCTGTCTGCAGGGCTGGGAAGGCTGGCTACTGGCCCCACACTGCCATGCTTGTTTCTAGACAATGTCCGGGGTCCTTTTACCTGGTGGGGCTTTGGCCACAGGTGTCTGACCTGTTTCCCAGAGTGTGGCCCCTCACGGTGGGCGGCCAGCATGGACCTGGTGTCCACGCAGTGTCTAGGCTGGTACTTATTTGAGCCGCTGCACCAGGTGGGCGCAGGTAACCTTGGGGGCCGGGGAGCTCTGGAAACTGACTCAGCTGAGCTCATGACCAGCTACTCAATGTGACGGTTGATGGCCAGGGACCAGGGTCCAGGTAAAGGGCTGTGCAGTGGACCATGCTCTGCACAAAGTGCGTCACACACAGGCCAGGCATGAGCTCTGGCCCCAAGTCTGACATTTTAGCCGACTGAGTCCACATGTGTCAAAGTCTCTGGCAGTGAGATTCGTCTTCCTGCTGCATGAGAAATTTTCTTTGCTTCTGGGACAGGGTCTTGGTAGTAGCCCAGACTGGCCTTGAACTCACAGTGGTCCTCCTGCTTCAGCCTCCTGAGTACTGGGAACATAGGCCAGTGGCCAGCACCACCACACCTGGCTCCTTCTGCTGAAATTTTAGTTCCTACTTTTTTTTAGGGTATGGGACATTATCATCATTTTTAATTCGATGGCATTTTAATCATCACACATCACCCTCAACTTTGGAGGAAGCCACTGCGATGGCGGGGAGGGGTCGCACCTCCAGGCCGACCTCCCCACGGACCCCCGCGACGTCCCCAGGTGCCCGGCCTGGCCCCACCCCCAACGGCGCGGGCATCCAGCCTCTCCCCAGTCCGGCCCGCGCACTCATCCTCCAGCAGGGCTTTGCTAGTCCGGCCCAGCCCCAGCCCCAAGGGAAGGACGGACACCTGGTGCTGGTCTGAGCAAGACCGCACCCGCACCGAGGCTCTGACACACCCAGACCTGGGGCGTCTCGGCCGGCTGCTTAGGTCTTCAGGGACCCACGCTCCTTCCGCTCCTTCTCTTCCACCCTCCACCTGCGGCTTCGTGCCCTGCTCCGAGAAGGCTCATCCCATTCCCTGCGCGACACCGCCTAGGCCGTGAGCACCCCTCTTCGCCCCGCCGGGCTGTCCAGGAAGGAAAACAGTCTAATTGGGTGGCACACACTGGTGACACCAGCAATGGGGAGGATGAGGCAGGAGGGTTGCTCCAAGTTTGAGGACAGCCTGGGCTGCATAGTGAGTTCCAGGTCAGCCTAGATTACATAGCAAGGTCCTGTCTCAAAAACCAAAATTTATGTATTATAAATTATATAATTATAAATATATTTATAATAAAGTCTGGGTCGGCCGTAAGCACACAATGTAGTAACCCACCTAAAAACAACAGAATGAAAGGGTGCCACAGCCTTTAGGGTTTTGTTCTTTATTTAGGACGTTTTTTTAAGGGTGTGGTGGCACACGCCTGTAACCCCAAAACTCAGGAGACGAGGCAGGAGTTTGAGACCAGCCTGGGCTACAAAGTGAGCTCAAGGCCAGCCTGAACTGCATAGGGAGACCCTGCCTCAAAAAGACAATTTTTTTTTTTTTGGTACCAGGAATTGAACTCAGGACTTGCACTTGCCAGGCAGGTGCTTGTGCTGCTGAGCTATATCCCTGGCCCTATAAAGACAATGAATAAATACAGGGCCTTGTTATGCAGTTTGTGCTGGCCTCAAAATCCCAGCAATCCTGCCTCCACCTCCTGAGTGCTGGGATTACACACGCGCTGCCACGCCAGGCCGTGGCACTTGGCATCAGCCAGCAGGAAACGGTACGGCAGGATACTTGGCCGGTGGCCCTGTAATAGGGAGGCAGAAGTTATCACCTGTGTGTGGGATGTGTGGCTCTAAGAAGAAACAGGAGCCCTGGGTGTGCGGCTGTGCCGAGGAGACAGGTTCAGAGACCCGGGGCTGCACCGGGTCTTGGAAAAGCCGACTGTGGTTAGACTCTGCCCTGGGAAACAGGAAAATGAGCAAGGTTTTGGACAACGAAGTCCCCAAAGAGAGCTGGGAGTGGTGGTGCATGCCTGTCATCTCAACCCCGGGGGGGGGGGGGAATGCTGTGAGTTCAAGGGCCGCCAGAACTGCATAGTGAGAACCTGTCTCAAAGAAAAAAAAGTGGTATTTATACACAGCGGAGTACTACTGTGCCATAAAAAGGATCAACTTGAGTTATTTATAAGAACATGGATGCACCTAGAGACCACGGTAAGTGAAGTAAGTCGGACATTCGGCTTAAACATTGCATGGTTTCTCTTGTGAGAAACCCAAAGTATAAATGAAGGGCCAAACAGAAACTAGGAAGCGGAGAGGGATTTCTGGGAAGAGGATGAAGAGATGCAGGGCAGCGGGAGGCGAAGGGGTGACAGTGAATTGAGATGCACTATGCACGGGCCGGGCGTGGCGGCGTGCACCTGTAACCCCAGCAGTTGGGCATCTGAAGGGTTTCCTTGAGTTTAACGCCAGTGGAACTACACAGCAAGACCCTGTCTCAAAAAACCGAGACAACACCCAAGCCTCCACCACATAAAGAAACAGGAAAAGGAAGATGCCACGCATGCACTCCCCAAATGCACTAAGAACTGGGGGGAGAGGGACAGGAGAAAATAAATTAAGATGTGTCATGTGCACGGACCAAGTCCCCCTGAGTCATGTCATGTATTACAAACATGAACTGGGTGTGGTGGTGCACACCTGTTGTCCCAGCACTCGGGAGGCTGAGGCAGGATTGCTGCGTTTCAGGCTGCCCTGGGCCTCCATAGTGAGTTCAAGGCCAGCCATGAATGTAGACCCTATCTCAAAACACACCCAAACAAAACAGGGAGAAAAAAGGAATAAAAATTTATTACTGGATGGGTGTGGCGGTACACGCCTATAATCCCAGCACTTGGGAGGCTGAGGCAGGAGGATCTTTGTGAGTTCAAGGCCAGCCTGGTCTACAAAGTGAGTTCAAGACCACCCTGAACTACGTAGTGAGACCCTGTCTCAAAAAGACAAAAAAAAGGGCGCATTACTGCTTTTTGGGGTGGAGCCTTCTGCAGGTAATTTCTAGGTTCTTTCTGCCCTGAGCAAAGAATTGGTCAAGACCAATGAAAGTGGTAGCAAAATTTTATTAAAGGTAGGAAAAGAAACAGGCTTTGCAGAGCAAGTTTGGCCAAGTAAGAGTAGAAGTGCACCCTTCAGCGTAAGGGTGGCTGCCACGCAAGAGGACCCGGTGGCAAAACCTTGGTGTGGACATCCTTTTTGGGTCACCCACTCCTCAAGATGATTTGGGTCTCCGGCATCCTATGGAAAACCTGCTTGAGTTCTCTTGAAAAGTCCAAGTGCAGGCCCTTGAGAACTGTTCTGCGCCTGTGTCCTGGAGTCTTGTAATTAACAGGTCTCCCTACTTCCTCAGCCAGTTTTGCCACACCCTAATCTCCTGCCTCATAAGAGCTAGGAAATAGCTCAGTGGTAGAGTTCCTTCTCTTTTTTTTCCAGAAAAAGAAACTTCAGTTTTTACTCCTTTCAGTGGTTTCTGTGATTGCCCTTTCCCCATGTTTTACCAATCCCTATGGATCTGTATTGCCTCAGCTTAGAATTCCTTCTGACAGGAGTAAGGCTGTGGGTCCCAGCCCCAGCATTGCACAGACATGCATGAAAAACGCAGCCGTGTTCTCATTCTCCTCACAAACAGAATCATGCTTAGTACTGGATAATTTACATAGCTTTTCTCGGAGAGGGTCCTGGGGATTTGACCATGGTATGTACAGGTTCTACCCTGGAACAGCTGGTACGGTATAAATTATTCCCCCTGGGCATGGTGTGTGAGCCAGTTGCATGCCTCCCCCATCTCCACCCCATCCTGTTCATTCACCTTGACTTTGGAACAGCATTGAAGACTGGAGTTGGGATTCTATCAGCCAGAAGCCAGGTGTGGTGGCCCACGTCTGTAATCAGGAGGCTGAGGTAGGGTTGCTGCAAGTTAGAGGTCAGCCTGGGCTATCTCATGAATTCAAGACCCTGTCTCAAACAAACAAGCAAACAACAAAAAGGGATTCTATCAGGAAGTAAGGACGGTGCCCCAGAACAGAGTCTGCTGAGTCACACCCTGCAGGGATCTTACATGAATATCTTCCAGGGGTCCTGCAGCTGTAAGGGACATCTGCAGAGCATGGCCAGGCAGGGGCCTGGCTCAGGAGGGCATGGATCCTTCTTGGACACTGCACAGATGCACCCTGGGTGGTGCATGGTCTCCTTTAGGGTAGAGATTGTATCACTTACACCACAGCCCAAGCTTCCTTGTTTTTTTGTTTGATCGGTTTTTGAGATAGGGCCTCACTATGTAATTCAGACTGGCGTGGACCTTGCTATGTAGTCCAGGCTGTCCTTGAACTCTCGAGGAGCCTCTTGCCTCAGTCTCCCTGCTGGGATCACAAGATGCACCACCACATCCAGCTTTTCGCGATTTCTTTCTTTCTTACTGTGGGACACGACCCCAGCATTCCAGTAACAAATTCAGATTCATGTTTCTTCCAGAAACAAAATAAGCCTGGTTTTTACCATATGTGTGTGTGCATGCACGATGCGGGTAAACACAGGCCCTCACACATGCCAGCCAAGAGTTCTACCACTGAGCTGCACCCTCAGCCTTACATAGCATTGTTTGTTTTTTGAGACAGGGCCTAACTATGCAGTTCACGCTGGCCTGGATGGTGATCCTCCTGCCTCCGCCTCCTGAGTGCCAGACAGACAAGTGTATACCATCATACCTGGCTACTTGAGTTTTTAAGGACTTCATTAGACAAAAACATACACAAATTCACAGATCACCGCGAGGTCATTTGCTGCACGCAGCTCTTTGCAGAAAAGTGTTCGTGTGACAGTGCCAGCGCTTATTCCCACCTCCCGCTGATCAGGAGCCATGTCGTTTCCTCCTTTGGGTGGCACCTCACAGCCGTGCTAAAGGGACCAGGGCACCCAGGAGGGCAGCACGTCCTCACTCGGGAAAGCTGAGGACATTGAAGGAGAGGGTAAAGGAGCTGGGATGGAAAAACTAAGAAGAGTAAAATCAGTTTTGAGAAGTAGGGGAAATGCCTTGGACATTTTTTCATCACCAACTCAGAAATTTTCTAGCATGTAGATATGCAGCCTGTCCACAGCGAACCCCAGTGACGCCCCGACTTCTAAGAGGTACCATTTAGGGCCTGCTGAGGGTTTCGCCAGTTTGCCGTGTGCTTCTGAGAAAGCTTTCTTGCAAGCTTGCTCTCTGACCACTGGTGAAAACTGGTCTTCAGTGACTTCGGAACCTCCCTGGGAAAGATGTATGCATTCATTCTCTTTCCCGTCTCTTGCCTGCACTTGAGCAGTTGTGTGGAGAGATTTTTCAAAACATTTTATTGGTATCCTTTCGATGTGGGTAATGATCACATTCATCAGAGAATCTGTACCTGTACGGTATGTCATTATTCTTCTCTCCCATCCCCCGCCTTCAGCCCCTTCCCCTCATTTACAAAAGCTTTGTTTCCATTTCTTCCTTGTATATATTTGTGTTCCTTCTGCCCTCCCCTTCCCCCTTTCTAGTTCCCCTTCTTACTTGAATATTTTCTTCCTGTTCCCCCATAACCAATGTATATGTTGGTCCTTAGCTACACTTTGTTTCTCACACTACAGAAACAATGTGGTATTTACACATGTGTCCGATTTATTTCACCGAAGAGTATGGTCTAAGGTGCATCCACTTAAGACACGTGGAGATTTTTGGCAGAGTGGAAGCTGCGTTTTGACTGTTGAAGTGCTGGGTGTGGTGGCACACGGCTAAAATCTCACACTTGGGAGGCTCAGGCAGGATCCCCATGAGTTCGAGGCCAACCTTACCTACATAGCCTGAATCTGTCTCAACGCCCCTCACCCTGAAAAACGAAGAAAAAAGAAATCAGCAAGTAAACTAATGGACTAACTACAACTCACCAGAAGCCAGAGGGCCGCCGCGCACCCATAAGCCCTGAGTTCTAGGACACTGAGGCAGGAGGGTCACAAACTTCAGCCCAGCTTGGGTGAAGTAGTGGGACCTGGTAGCCAAATTAAACAAATGTTTAAAAGGCCAGGGATGGGCCAGGGATATAGCTCAGTGGCACAAGTGCCTACCTGGCAAGCACAAGGTCTTGAGTTTGATTCCCGGTACCAAAAAAAAAAAAAGCCAGGAGTGGAGCTCAGTGTGGAGGCCCTGAGTTCACTCCCCAAGTACTATGAAAATACATAAAACTCAGAACCAAAGGCCCAGAAAGAGCTCTGCTTTATAAGTCAAGCAAACGATAACTGAAAGATGTAAGTTCATTCTCTGATGACATTATATTTGGGGAGGTTATCGAAGTTGTTGATGATTAAGGGCACTGCAACAATTTCAGTTTCAGAGTTGTCTTGTGACGCTACATAATCTGAAGCAGGATGTGGTTAGGTGATCATTTTTCACTAATAGAAAATAGGCGCAGGAAGACCTAGGGAGCAGATTTAGAATCCATGCAAATCACCTGTAACTTTGCTATTCATGGCGTATTTATCCACATTAAAGATAGAAATGTATGCTCTGCAGCCCTGGCACCTAGAGGGACCAGAACGCAAGGCTGAGTAGGGAGTTTGTGACCATGTAAAGGCACTTAAGTCAGAGTCTTTGCTGTAAGTAGTGAGTTTCTTTTTTTTTTGTCTGTTTGAGGCAGGATCTCACTATACAGTTCAGGCTGCATAGAGGGCTCACTTTGTAGCCCAGGGTGGCCTCGAACTTGCAATGATCCTCCTGCCTCAGCCTCCCAAGCGCTGGGATTACAGGAATGCACCACCGTGCCCGGCCGAATTTCTGATAGGCAATACTACAGGACAGGAAATGCAGATCAGACTGCCAGTGAAGTGCAATGCCAGGAGCCAGGCTTGAGGCAGGGAGGCCTGGTCCAGGCTCAGCGGGACCAGAGGCAGGTGGGCAGGACAGTGCAACGGAAACTCCAGCCCAGGGCAGCTGTTGGGATTTGGGGATATGGGTGGAGGCGCTTTTCAAAACTCTTTTAAGTGATTATGAGTGTTGAGATTTTTTTTTTTTTGGCGGTACTGGGGATCGAACTCAGGACCCTGCGCTTGCTAGGCAGGCACTTATTCCACTGAGCTATATCCCCAGCCCCTTGAGTGTTGAGATTTTGTTCACTTTTCTTTTCCCATCCCTTCTCCTCTCCTTTCCTCCTCCACCCTCCATCTCTTGGTCTCTTTCTCATTTGCAAAAATCCACATCTCCTCCCCACTTCCTATTACCTGTCTCTTATTCTGCTCATAATGGTTTCTCATGTAAGAGAAACCATGTGATACTGAAACGCTGTATGGTTTATTGTACTTAACATTATGGTCTCTCACGGTGCATCTGTTTTCCTACAAATTACTCAAGTCTGCAGGGTGTGGTGGCATATGCCTGTGATCTCTGCACTCAGGAGGCTGAGGCAGGAGGATGCCTTCAGGTCTGAGGCCAGCCTGGGCCACAAAAATGAATTCAAGACCAGCCTGAACTACATAGCGAAACCCTGGCTCAAAAAGGCAAAAAGAACCCCCCAAATGACTCAAGTTTATCTTTCTCTTAAGTTTGTTCTTAATGGCAGATGGTGCTCCACTGTACCACCTTTTATCTGTCCTGTCGATGGACACATAGGCTGCTTCCACGATTTTGAGATTTTTTTAAATTCAGTAAACATTTCACTATGAAGCGCCAGGTAATGACATAAAACACCACGGCCATACCTCGGTGAAGCAGGCACAACCATCTTTGTGGATCAATGAGGAAATGGAGGTTTACAGAGGTGAGGATTCTGCTGGCAACCACTTCCTTGAGTAGCAAAATATCTCATTAAATAAACAAGCCAAGTGATACATGGGCCACAGTGACCTAGCAGAGAGCTACTGTTTATTTGTAATTGCATGAGAAGGGTCATCTCTCTTTTTGAGACAGGGTCTCATTTTGTAGTTCTGGCTGGCCTTGAACTCACTATGTGGCCCTGGTTGGCCCTGACCTCAGAGCTATCCTCTTGCCTCAGCCTCCGGAGTGCTGGGATGACAGGTGTGCACTTTCACACTGGACTGTACTTAACTTTTGTTATGGACTGTGCTGCATTGCTTACCTTTCCTCATTGTGCACTGGAGGAGAATAAAGAGAACAAGGAAGAGAAGTGTGTGGGCTTTCCCTCCGAGATTGTGGCCACCACCTCCCCACGCAGGGGACAAGGACCTATGTCCTTCTCAGTTGCTTCCCTTGCGGGGGCTATGTGCATCCCCATGTCCAAAGGCGACATCCTGACGGTGACTTGCCTGCTCTCAGGATCACATTGGGCATCTGCCTCTTTCCCAGTCCAAGGCAACAGCCGCCCCGAGGTGGTGCCAGTGATGTGAGCTCTCATTTCCCTGCTGTACAATGTGAGGCCCGTTTCTGGCCATACCAAGGCAGGTCAGTCAAGAAATAAGTACCAGGGCCTGGTGCAGTGGTGCATGCCTGAGCTCCCAGCACTCCAGAGGCTGCAGCAGGAGGGGCACTCTGAGTTCAAGGCCAGCCTGCACTGTACAGCAAGACCCTGCTTCAAAAAAACAAAACAAGACCGAGGAGAGGGAACCGAGCGACTTCCTAATGCACACAGGTGACTGCAAGGTGTGGCCAACGGCTGAGCCTGTCATTCTCGCAGAGCCCAGGGCCCTTGCTGGGTGTGGGGTGCTAGGGAGACATAGGCTGACCCCTGCCAGTGACAGTGCTGGATACTGCACGCCTACAATCACAGCACTCAGGAGGCTGAGGCAGGAGGGAGTCCAGCCTACCTACTGAGCAGGACCTTGTCTCAAAAAAGCAGAAAAGGAGGAGGGGAGGCAGTAGCAGCAGCAGCAGCTGAGGGGAGCCAGGGACAGTCATTCAGCCCAGACCTAAACTAGTTCCTGGGGTGCTTCACGGCGGCCTTCCCTACCCTGCCCAGGGAGCCAAGTGCCCCAAGTCCCATCCTTCCCCCTTCCCCCAGGAGGAGGCCCCTTTGGTGCAGGTGGTGTGGAGATTTTTTTTTTTTTCTGCGTTTTTGAGACAGGGTCTTGTTATGCAGTTCAGGCTGGCCTTGTGCTCACTTTGTAGCCCAGGTCTTGAACTCACAACGATCCTCCTGCCTCAGCCTCCCAAGTGCTGGGATTACAGGCTTGTGCTACCATGCCCAGCTTCACTTTATAACTCTAGAGTTTTTACTGCATCTTTAACCAAGATGTAGGCTCACTGGAGGTGGTGATGCACAGCTCCAAGTTTGAATTCGAGGTAGACTACACAACAAACCCCCATCTCAAAATATCAGAAACAAAACTCACTGTAACCAAGACATGGGTTTGTGGAGAGCAGGGAGGGCGAGGCGTGGTGCTCTTCTGACCAGGGCAGCCCCGCTGGCTCCTCCCTGCCTGAGCCGCTGCCGCAGAGGTGCCCTTCCTACAAACACACCTCTGCCTCACTGTGTCCCATGGGAGCCACTCAGAACCACCTTGCCTTGTGACCCTCGGAGGGGGAACTCAAGTCTTTCTAGCTACTACTTCCACTTTAGCACTACATGGAATTGTTGCCCTTGAAGACCAGACAGGGTCAAATACTACTGCAGGTTCAACTTCCTCCTTCTCCCCTCCTTCCTCCTTCTTCCTGAGACAGGGTCTTGATATGCAGGACCCATTTCTCCTCCTGCACCGCGCTTCTAGCATGCTTGCTGTGTAGTACATGGCGGGTGTCCAGTGTTGTCAACTGAGTAACTGAATGTGTTCTCTAGGGTTGGGCATTAAATCTGACCTGTGTGTGTAATAGGGGGAGTCCCTCCTTGCTTTCTCAGTATGAAAGCCAAATTGTGGGGTTCGCTAGGTCTGTGCTGTCCTGGAGCCTTTTGCAGAGTGTGTTCTGATACCAGATCCAGCCAAGCTCAGCCCTGGCACTGCCACAGTGAGGAAGACCCTGAGCTGTGTGCCCAGTGTCACCACTGAGATGGCTCACATGACTTGGGGCCACCAGACCCCAAGATGGAGGTGGGAGAGGAGAGGAAAGGGTCAAGACATGATGCAACTACATACTGAAAACAGGCACTAATGAGAAGGGGCCAAGCACGTGGCTGGATCCAAATGCCTTGAGTTTGAAACCCTGGAACAGAAAAGAATACAAAGTGCACGGCCATGCCGTTTATTGAAAGCAAAGGATCTCCTACGAGTCACAGGCAGGTAAAGAGGTAAGACATGGCTGGGCATGGCTGAGGGGAGGCTGAGGCAGGAGGACAACCACAAGTTCAAGGCCAGCCTGGGCTACACAGTGAGAACTTGTTTCAGGGGAGGAAAAAAGGAAGACCAGACAGCTAGCAGCAGCAAGAGGCTCCCTGCATATCCTCCCAACCTGGACCCCTTTCTCCACCAAGAATCTGCTCTCACTGAAGCCTCCTAACTTTTCTGAGTCAGGTTATCTGAACACGCTTCCCTCACAAGGACAGTTTCATTTGTCAGGTTTTAAGTCTCATATAAATGAAAATTACCACTTATGGCTTTTTGTGTTTGAGACAGGATCTCACCAACTAGCCTAGGGTGGCCTCAAACTTATCATCCTTCTGCCTCAGCCTCCTACATTCTTTTATTCAATATTATTGAGACAGGCTCTTGCTATGTAGTGCAAGATGGCCTTGAACTTACAGTGATCCTCCTGCCTCAGCTTCCTGAGTGCTGGGATTAAAGTTGTGCACCACCATGCTTGGCTCATTTTTCTTTTAAAAAATGCCCTAATTATATTTTCATTCTTCAAACCCTTCTGTTGTCATTTTTTGTTTCAAATGTAGAAATTATAGTTGTGGTTGAAACTCCTGGGGCTCCTCTTTGGCTGTGGAAGTACGATCTGCCCCCACGAGGCGAAGGTTTGAAGTGTCAGGGTTCAGCACCCTGGGAGAGCACCCAATCCGAGACATGGAGCAGGGATAAACACCCAGCTTCCTGGCCTCGGATGGCTCACGGTGCAGCTTCCCAAGTGGTCTCTGGAGGGTTGGGGCTGAGCTCCAGGTGCCCAGGAGGGTAGAGCGCCACCTGCCATGCTCTCTGGGGTCTGCTCCCTCGCCTGTATTTATGTCTCCATTCCCACGTGGCGCTTCCGGCCACACTGCTCTTCTTTCTTCTTCTTCTGTTGTTTGGAGACAGAGTCTCCCTCTGTAGCCCAGGCCGGCCATGAACCCACAGCAATCCATTTTCTAAACAAAGTACTCACCGCTACAGCTTTGTCTCAAGGTCCGCCTTTTGGGAAAACAGGCCCGGTGTATGGCATGGTCTACTTTAGGGATGTAGCCCTTTAGGGTTCTACACAAAAGAGGGGTTCACAGGGGCTTCCTGCTGCACCAGGGAGTCCTGGACATTGATTTCTGTTCTCCTAGCTTCAAGGCGTGTGAGTGCAATTGCTCAGCCTTGGGCTTCTCAGTGTGTTTTTGCGGCACTGGTGCCTGGCCCCGGGGACGGGGGGGGGTCACAGACACAGGACTTTGCTCCCAGTGTCATCCAGCTCGTGGGCTCCACCTGCTGAGCCAGTGTCATCTCTTCAGCTTTCCTGGGGCTTTGAGCAAATGGAGAAATGTTTTGTCCAATCCTAATTATCCTCAAAGGGAGAATTTATCTAAATTACAAAGGAAGTCCCCCATTTTTTAAAAATACATGCATACATTTTTTTTTTGGTGGTACTGGGGATTGAGCTCAAGGCATATGCATTGCGCTATATCCTCACCCCTCTTTTTTTCCCTCACCCCTTTTGAGAGAGGTTCTTGCTACCGTAATATACCACAATACTCAGTCTAGGCTTAAATTTGCAATCTTGTCTCAACTTCCTACAATGCTGGGCATACAGGTGCGTGCCATGAAGCCCAGCTTATATATGTATTTATGTATATGTATTTAACATATATATGTAAATTTGAATTTTTTCCTAGTGCTGAGGATCAAACCCAAGGCCTTGGGTATGCTGTACAAGTCCTCCACCACTGAACTTACTCCTTGTGTATTTTTTATCAATGGACTCATTCTTGCTGTGTACCCCACGCTGGACCCCAACACTTCAGGGTCAAAGTAAGGATGGCAGTAGTGGCCTCTTGCCAAATGATCCTCTTGCCTCAGCCTCTCAAGTAGCTGGGAGTACAGAAAAGTGCCACCACCCCGCTGGCTCTGAGCTTCCATTTTTTTTGTAGCTCAGGCTGGTCTTGAACTCACAAAGATCCTCCTGCCTCAGCCTCCTGAGTGCAGGGATTACAGGCCATGAGCCACCATATCTGGCTCTGAGCTTCCTTTCCTACGGTAGGACCAACTTGACTTTTCCAAGAGCATCTGTCTGAACCGTCATTACTGGCTCTATTTCTTTAATGAGGTCAGGTATGGTCTGCTCAGGAGCAAGTCTACAAGGAAATCTCCAGCTACTCTGATTGCTGAGAGTGTCCTAGAAGCCCAGCCTGAAGGACCTCTCACAAATCTGGCCTGGTGTTCTCCTTTGGCTTGATAGCACTCTTTGCATTTACCGTATTTTTACTATTGGTTCTGAATAGTCTATTCCTTCTGAATTATCAACTGCAGATGACAAGTGCGCTACAGAGGTAAGAACAGTGTAGTGTCAAACGACCCGGGTTTTAGTCTCATCTGCAGCACCTACCTAAGGAGTCAGAGAGCAGCATCTCCATCTCCACGATGGTAATAATACTTACCCCATAGCATGAGCTGAGCATGATTATTATTGTGGGTTTTTGGAGACAGTCTTGCTATGTAGTCGAGGCTGGCCTCCAACTGATTCTCCTGCCTCAGCCTCTGTGCACAAAGCCTGGCCTGAGTATTGCAAGTAGGCGTATAAAGCAGAAAACTGTGAACACTTGACCTTTAAGACTTCCGGTTTGCTGAGCTTCCTATGTAAACGAACTGCTCTAAGTGCTTGACACGTTATCTTTTTGCTTTACAGTATTTTACTAGACATACTTCAGAGCTTGCGTAGATCCATTAGTATGGAATACTTAACAAACGAAAAAGATGTTACCACTGCAAGTATCAGGACCCCTGGCTCTAGCACAAGCGAATGGTGGCCCGGCAGTCACTTTCTGGTCTGCAGGAAACTGGGGCCACGCTGGAACAGGCGACCTACTAAAGTGTTTCCGTATCTGTCTCGTGGGGAACCTGGTCTGTCCTGATTTACCAATAATTTTTCATGTACTTTGCTCTCAAGAACTTGCTAAGCAAAAGAGTGTGGAATCAGAAGAGGAAAAAACGCTTTTCCTTGTCCAAGACCCTTCACTCCAGCCGGATTTAAGGCACACCCACCTGTACTGAGGAGAAGCTCAGGATTCCAGTCGTGGCTCTGAGGGAAGACTTGATTTTTTCAAGGGGGCAGAAAGACCTCCTGAGAAGGATGCTGTGCACTGGTTCCCCAGAAAATAGCCACACCGATGGCCCCATTTAAGATTCTGCCCCTCCGCTCCCAGTGGTCATCAACTTGAGAACTTCTGCATAGCCAGGCGTGGTGGCACACGCCTGTAGTCCCAGTACTTTGGGAGGCTCAGGCAGGGGGATCGTTGCGAGTTCAAGGCCAACCTGGGCTACAAAGTAAGCTCAGGGACAGCCTGAACTGCACAGTGAGACCCTGTCTCAAAAAGACGACAAAACAAAAAATCTCTGCGGAACAGAAAAAGAATTTTTCATTTAGGAATCGTAAAAAAGTCACATCGCTTCAGCGAGGAAATCAGCGGAAATTTCCACACTTGCTCCTCACGAGGTCTGCTCGGTGCAGCTTGCAGGGCCCTGGTGCTCGGCACGCCGTGTGTCCGCGGCTGGGCCTGCCCGAGCAGAGGGTCGCTGCGGTCACCTCAGTCCGCGGTGAGGCCCTTACGTAACGCCAGCAAGGCCGAGTCTTTCTGGTAGCTCAGCTGACTACGCCTTCCCTTGCAATGCAGCCGCGGAGGAAGGCCGGGAACAACGAGCCCCGCGGGCACGCCCCGCACCGGGGCAGCCCCGGGGACACCCGGCGGGAAATCCGGGAGGAAGCGCCACCCGGGAACCGCGCGACCTCTCGCCCGTCAGCCCTGGCGTCCCCACAACCCGATCGCGAACCAGCGACTGCCCCCGCCCAGCCTGCACAAACACGTGCTCCCTGGAACACTCGCTCGCCGCGCCCGCCCACCGCGAGGCGGGGCTCGGGCACCTCAGAACCAATTCGCACGCGCCTTACAGCGCTGTGGCGCGCCGGCGTCGGGCCGACCAATCGTGAGTGCCGCACCGCCCGTTCCTCGGAGCTCCGCCCACAGCCGCGCCCCCGCCCGGCGGCCTCGCCGCTGCCCCTCCCCCGCCCCGGCGCCGCCCGCGAGGCGGAGAAACTGGGGCAGAAGTGAAGATGGCGGCGGCGGCCTCTCGCCCGTGACGCGCGGCCCGCGCCCGCACCGCCCGCCGCCCTCCGCCCGCCGCCCTCCGCCCGGACCCGCGCCGGCGCCCGCTCGCCTCGGCGCCATGACGTCCATCCACTTCGTGGTGCACCCGCTGCCGGGCACCGAGGACCAGCTCAATGACAGGTACGCGGCCGCTGTAGGGCCGGGCCGCGGCGGGAGGCCGGGCCGGGCGGCGGGGCGGAGCCCAGCGGTGGGGACGAGGCCGCGGCGGCGAGGCCGGCCAGGCCCCGGGGTCCGCGTTCGTCAAAGTTGGACCGGAGCGGACAATGCGGCGAGGGGGAGGGGCGGAGCGGGTCCGGACCGCCGGATCCGGGCGGGGGCCGTCTCGGCGGGCTTGATCCGGGGCCTGCGGGGCGCTGCCGGCCGGCCGATTCGGGCGCATGCTGGGCGTCCGCTTCCTCAGCCCCGGCCTGGCCGGCCCGGCGCGGCGTTTTTGTTCTCTCCATCCTAACGCTCGTCTCTGAGTTGAGGTCTGACAGCTGGGCGCCGCGCGTGGGGCGACGGAGCTCGGGTGCAGCTCGCGGGGCCCTGGTGGTCGGCGCGCTGTGCGCCCCGGGCTCGGCTTGCCTGGGTGGAGGAGGAACCTGGGTGTTTAATATATATATATATATATATATATATATATATATATATATATATATTGGTCTCTCAGAAAGCTGTGTTACTTTGGTTTCTTCCCCTTCCTCCGCCAACCTCTTCCTCTGCCAGGTTAGGAGATTGGATTGCAGGGCCTCGTGCTCCTGGGCACAGAGATAAAGCAGGACAAGTTCCTTCACTCTTGCAAAACGTACCCGTGAGTAGGGTGAGCGAGGCCTGCGAGGAAGCGGGTCGGAATCCAGGACTCGACCTCCTGAGGGGCCGGGTGTTTACCGGGCTAGAAAGCAGGCGTCCTAGGCCTCCCGCGTCCCGAATCCTCCAGCTCCTATTTCTTCTGAGGGTACAAGGCCGTCCAGCTCCAAGTTTAGAAGCGAGGTGTAATTTTTGTTAAGTGATCCGGTGACTTTAGCTGCATGACACCCGGTTTGTCATGCGCTTCCCGGGGAGAGGAAGAGGCCTGGCTGGTTTGGGAGACCAGGACTCCCCGGTGTGGGGACAGCTTTTCAGTTCAGAGCTGGCCCTACAGTTGCTAGCCCTGGGTTCAGATTTGTCTAATTCCGATGTAACCACATTGTTAGTTAGATACGTGTGTATGAAACTTCTGAAATACTTTTTTGAGACTGTTAACCATTTGGAGTTGTCTCTTAGCTCCTTTAAATGATGAAAGTGACATTTACATTATTCAGTATGTTTGTGACCCGTAAAGGTCTTAACACTTGAACCTGAATGTTTTTGTAAGTTTTAGAGCCAGGCTAGCAGGGAGAATAGTGCTGCTGTCATTCACAGAAGCATGCCTGTAGTGCTTGTGGTGTAACTAGCAGCCTTAGTCACAGCAGGAGCGAAGTAGGGCATATTTTCTGTATTAATTCCCACTTTATATACCAGGAGCCCTGACTAGCTACTCAGTTATGCATCCCAAACCTGGTTTGCAGTGAGTTGAGTTTTTCTTCGCTTCAGCTGTTTGAAAAACTTAAAATAGTGGTGTTTTTGTTTTGTTTTAATTTTCTGTGCTGATAATTGAACCCAGGGACTTTGAACTGAGCTATATCCCCACTCTTTTTTGAGAAGAGATCTCCTTGACTTACTCAGCCTCTTGGAGTACTGTGATTACAGGCTCCCTCCACCACTCCTGGCTACAAATAATACACCTTTTTAAAAGCTTCTTCCATTCCTGGTATTCTTCTAGAGCCAATATACAATATTAAGAATGTTTGGATTCTTTTAAGTGTCAGTATAAAATATTAACATTTAGATCACCATGAATTCTTTCATGAAATAAGGAAAAAGACAAGTAGGTTTGAGTTATATCATCTGTTCCTAAGGTTGGCAGATAGATGAGAAAAGAGAAAAATATGATAGGCAGAATTTTAGGTACCGGGAAAAATGTTCTGAAAGTAGATTTGAGACAATCAGGGCACCTTTAGTCTTGATTTTATTTTTCTTTTTAACGTTTTGAGACAGGGTCTTGCTCTGCAGTTCAGGCTGGCCTTGAGCTCAGTTTGTAGCCCAGGCTAGCCTCAAACACACAACGATCCTCCTGCCTCAGCCTCCCAAGTGCTGGGATTACAAGTGTGAGCCACCAGGCTCGGCTAGTCTTGATTTGTGACAGAAACTGTTCTGTGTCTTTTAAAAGGAAAGCTCCTTTTTACGTACTAACTTGTAATAAAATAATTGGGCCAAGTTTTTCTGTTCTTTTTTGGGGATGGTATTGAGGATGGAATGCAAGGGCTTTCCATTTAGCTACATCCTCAACTCATTTTACTTAATTTTGAGACAGGGTTTTGCTGAGTTACAGCTTGAGGAAATTCTGTTTTCAAAAGAGATTGTTTTCTGGAACCTTTTAATTAACTAGAATAAAGAGCCCAGAGTTTTCTTACCTTCAGATAAAAATTTTATCAACTTTCAGTAAGTTTTAGAATTAGAAAAGTGTACTATCTTAACTTCACTTTAATATGAGAAATGTGATGAGAGTCACAAATGAGTAATGATAGTTCGGAGGAAAACGTGTATAAATCAGTAGACTTTGTTCTTTACACCAAAAGCTGTAGTAATAGATAAGCTGAATGATACTGCTGGTAAATTGTCCATTGAAACTCCAGGATCCAGGCGTGGTGGTGGACATCTGTGATCTCAGCATTCTGGGAGGCTGATACTATAGGACTGTAAGTACCTGCTCACCATGGGCAATTTAGGAACTTAGTGAGACCCTGTCTCAAAAAAAGTGTTTTTTGTTTTTTGTTTTTTTTTACAAAAGGGAGGGGATGCAGCTCAGTCAGAAAAAGGTCCTGGGTTCAATCCCTAGTACAGAAAAATAAATAAAACATTTGGTGCTTGTCTGGCATGTGTGAGACCTTGGATTTGAATGTTAACATTGAAAAAACCCAAAAAGATGAAGGTAAAAGAAAACTTTTGGGCTTGAAAATAATCAATATTTTCTTCTCCAAATGGGTTTTCTTTTGGCCATTTTGACTTTTGTTTCCAGGGACTGTCTTGAGTTCCTGCTTGTTACTGTCTCCGAATCAGCAAGAGATCTGGGGACGTGGGTCTGCGTCCTGTCTTGAGGTGGAGGGCAAGCTGAACTTGCTGCCGGGCAGGTGTGGAGGGCTGGGAACTCTGTTCTCTCTTGTTCTCCCTCTCCCTGGAGGAATAGCTGGGGACTCAGGGAGCCTATACATGGTGCCCAGCAAGCTACTGAAGCTCTGGGTCAAGTACTGGTCAAGTCCTGGCCCTTGCTGCTATCTCCGTGACCTGTATTCAGTATTTCTGAGGTCTCAGGCCTCCTAGCCTCAGAGCAGCCAGCTGCCTTAGGGCTTTTGATTCCTTCCCTTCAATTCCTCCAGGGTTCCAGATTTTTTTAGTGGTGCTGAGACTGTGAGCAGCATCCCCAAGGCCTTTTGTATTTTATTTTGAGACCCAGAGTGGCCCTTGGACTTGGGATCCTCGTATATCAGCTTTTTGGGTCAATGGGATGGCAGGTGTGCACCACCACACCAGATAAGACTTTGTTTTCTTGTCAGGAGCCCTTCGTATGGTGATGTGAGTACAGCTTGGCTGCAGATTAATCCTCAGGATATAGTTTGGTTGTAATATAAACCAGCTCGCATTGTTTATTTACTTTAGATTTTTTTAGTTAAGTTTATTGGTACATTTTAGGTCTGAATAATGATCACATTAAACGTAGGGAATTCAGATTTTTTTGAGACTGGGTCTCACTATGTAGTTCAGGCTGGCTTTAAAATCACTAAGTAGCCCAGATTGATAGCCTTCCCGCCTCAGCCTTGCAGTGCTGGGAGCTGTGCTACCACGCCCAGCTTCGTTGTTTTAATGTGGACTGGCCCTGTAAGTAAGGTTTGCCTTTTGACATTACTTAATGATTATTATTTTTTTGTTTTGGTACTAGGAATCAAACTCAGGAACTTACGCTTGCCAGACAGGCAGTTGTGCCACTGAGCTGTATCCCCCAAAAGCTTGGTTGAGATTGTTTGATCAAGTGTTTCTCTACTAGCATCCTCTTCCATGCTCGTAGGCTGCAAAGTAGGACTTGAAACTTTATGTCTCTTTGGACCTCTCTAGTACATTACCCTTCAGGGACAGAGACAGAACAGGGTGGTTCCCCTGAAGTGCTTTTATGTGTTGCCAGCATTCATACAAAAAGCCTGCACTCAGAGCTCTTGTGCCCGAAGATCCTTAGCTTCCAGTAAAGTCTTAGAGTGGCCTAAATTTGTTATTCTGAGGGAATGGCAGCTTTACCTGCCAGGGCCTTTTTAGCAATGTCTGGAGACTTTTTGCTTTTGTTTTTTGTTTTTCTGTGCTGAGATTGGCCACTGGGACTTGGGCCTGCTGAGTCTGGTGTGTCATTGAGCAGCCTGGGACTATGTGATTGGCCAGACCTGGGCATTGCTGGGTGCAGCCCAGTTCCCTGTGGGCCACAGGCGGCCCTTCACATGGTACATTTGGCCCAGAGTGTGCCAGCTCTCCGAGGCTGAGAAGCTGGCCTGGATTAGCTTCAGTGCAAGCAGAAGCAGAAGTGCAAATGGCTGTTAAGAGGAGCAGTTCAACAAGTGACTTTCAGGAAAAACAATTCGATGTTAGGTCCCTCTGTCTGTCTGCCCACCCACTCACCCACACATCCATCCTTCCATCCCTCCATCCTTCCCTCCTCCGTCCCTCTCCCTCCGTCTGTCTCTCTTTTTCTGTAGTGCTGGGAAACTTAGCAATTCAGGATCCTGTCTCTTAAAACAAGTCTGGGGATGTAGCTCAGGTCACAGGCCTTGGGTTCAATCCTCTGTTCTGCAAAAATAAAAACATAATAAAACAATCTAATTGGGTACTTTATATTATTTTCTTGATACTATTAGTGCAGGAATAGTAAACTGTTTCCAATGAAAAATATGGTAGGTCTTTAGATAACTATGCATTGTAAGTCCCCATGTTTTCAGGGTAGAAAAATGAAGTGTTTAACATTTAAGTTTTTGTTTTTAATTTGTCCACATTTGTAGTACACAGTGATTGTGTTGCTCATGGGGAGTTGGTCCATGCACATAAAATGTCTCAGTTCCTTTTTTAGTCCTTTCCCCTTCCCTCCGTCTCTAAAACTTGTAAAGACATAATTTATCTTTTTTTTTTTTTTTTGTCTTTTTTTGAGACAGGGTCTCGCAATGCAGTTCAGGCTGGCCTCGAACTCGCAACGATCCTCCTGCCTCAGCCTCCCGAGTGCTGGGATTACAGGCGTGCGCCACTACTGCCGGCAACACGTAATTTATCTTATTTGCACAGCAAAAGTACAGTATTCAGTTTCTGATAGTATCATTTACCTTTTTAAACATTTTTGTTTCTACAGTACATGTTTGCAGTACATAAAACATTTTCAGTTGGACTTGGTGGTGTATATCTATGATCTCAGCACTCAAAGATGCTGAGGCAGGAGAATTACAGAGTGACTTTGTGAGACCCTGTCTCAAAATAAATATAAAAGGTGAAGGATATAGCTGAGTGCTGAGGCTCTGGGTTCAATCCCTAGTATTGGAAGGGCAAAAATTTTTTTCCCCCTTTTTGTGTTTACTTTTATTTTCCTCTTCATTGAATTATATTTGACAGTACAGCTCACTCACTTCAGGTATGTAGTTGTTTGCTTTTTGGGGCTGTTTTTTTTTGGTACTGGGAATCAAACTCAGGACCTTGCACTTGCCAGGCAGGCGCTTATGCCACTGAGCTATATCCCTGGCCCAGTTGTTTGGTTTTGACAAATGGATAACAGTTGTGTGGCTGCAACACAGTCAAGATGCAAAACCTGTCACTCAGAGTTACCTGGAGCTGTTTAGGATTCCCAGTCCTCACCTGCTTTCGTCCCCAGGCACCTCTCTCGTACTTTCTGTCGCTGTGCTCTGTTGTCTAGGGTCTTGTGGACGTGGAGTCAGGAGTGTAGTTCCCTTCGTTTAGCGCATAACTCATCTCAGTTCCGTTTTTATTCTTTTTTCCTTCCCTTCCACCATCTCTTAAACTTGTAAACACGTAATGTATCTTATTTGCGCAGCAAAAGTACAGTTTTCAGTGTATTATTTTGTAGCATACAGTAGTTTTTTAATTTTTATTTTTTGTAGTTTCCTTTTTATCTTCATGGGTACCATTTCTTTGTGTGGATATAGCACAATTTTATTTATTTTGTATTTTTTTTAAGACTACAATTTTAAAATCTGTTCTGCAGTTGGATTGTTTTCTAATTCTGGTTGCCTACTAGTGTTTATTCTTCTGAAAATTTCTTGTTTTTATTTATACATATATGTAGTCTTCTAGGAAATGTGGAAAGGATTGAATCTCAAAAATTCCTTGTAGGTGTGGGGGAGTGCATGCCCATAATCCCAGCATTCGAGAGGCTGAGGGGGATTGCTGCTAGTTCAAGGTCAGCCTGGGCCATGTAATGAGGCCCTGTCTCAAAAAGGCTGCCTCTCCCAGTGAAAATTTTGTGACCAGGTATGGTGGAACAGGCCTGTGACACCAGCCCTCTGGCAAGTCTTCATTCACCCTGGGTGACTTAGGGAGGTACACTCCTCAGAAGGAAGGTTCCCTGCCCAATTCCATGGAGTCCAGCAGGCAAAGCAAAAGCCAATCTGTTACCGCTTCTTATATTTAGGTGACTTTTCAGCCTTTTTTTTTTTAAGTAGTGCTTATGAAGACTCTTAGGGCCTCAAACATGCTCTATTCATATTTATTTATGTATTTATGTATGTATGTATGTATTTACTTATTATTTTGCAATAGTCTTGCTGTGTAGCCCAGGCTGGCCTTGAACTTGGGATCTTCTTGCCTCACTGCACTGAATGCTGGGATCCATGTGTGTGCCATCACTCTTGGCATTGTCTTTGTTTTTCTCTGGTTTTTTTTTTGTGTGTGTACATTTTGGTTTTTTTTGAGACAGGGTCTCACTGTGTAATTCAGTCTGGCCTTGAAACTGCTATGTAGCTCAGGCTGTCCTTGAACTCATGATGATTCTCCGGCCTCGGCCTTCTAAGTGCTGGGATTACAGGCGTGCAGCACCATATCCAACTGTCATTTTTCTGTACATGGACATTTTTTATTTTTTATGTAGCTCATCTTGGGCATAATTTCATATAGTTGAACTTTTTTTTTTACTTTAGTTACAGTGGGCACTTATAATAAAATTCTACATTTTTATTGATAGTAAATTTTTATGCTCATTAAAAATTGTCTATGCTGAGCATGGTTGTGCATGCCTGGAATTCCAGCATTTGGGAAGTTGAGGCAGGAGGATCCCTGTGAGTTTGATTGCGTGGGTTGCATAGCACGATCCTGTTTCAAAAAACAAAAATTGTATATATAGAGGTTATATTTTGATTCCATTAAGTGTAATGATTCTATTCTCACTTGCTAGTTATAAAAATGATAGTGTCCCAATACTAAGCCCTGTGATTAATAATGAATGGCTTTTAATTTCCTTTAGTTTAGGCCCCATTTTTATGGTATAGGAGAACACAAGAACTGGCTTTGCTCTGTCCTCAGCCTGCGGTGTCAGAATTCAGGTGATGAGCCAGGTGAGGTGGCACATGCCTGTCATCCTAGCACTTGAGAGGCTGAGGGAGGAGGATCACTCTGAGTTTGAGGCCAGTCTAGGTACATAGTGAGTTCAAGGCCAGCCTGGACTGCATAGTGAGATCCAGACACTAAAAGTAAAACCAAAACAAAGGATTCAGGTGACCATCATTCCAGGTGATCACCCACACCCAGATGCAGATCTCTTCACTGGCAGGTTGGGCTTGCTTGGCTCCATGCCATATGTTGTGGGTGTTCTGTGGAAGCTGCTTGCTGGGAATGAGTTCTGTAACTCTAGATGGCCTGGTGGTGGCCCTCAAAGGACTGCACGGGAGAAAGGTGGCTGCCATCAGCAGGAGGCTCCGACTTCCTGTGCAGTCATGGGAGTAACCAAGTTCTGAGGAGGGGACTTGTGTTTTGCATTCTCATTGTTTCCTAGGTGCTGGGGATGGATGGAGCCTGGGTCTTGCTGTGTTGCTGAGCCACAACCCAAGCCTCTTATAGTGTTTTTGAAATGAAAGTTTTTCTGGCAAGAATATATACATATATTTGGTTCTTTATGAGAGTGTGTTGCACTGTTGTTCGTTCAGGCTGGCCTCCAACTTGCAGCATCCCTTGGCCTCATCGTTCAGAGTGCTAGGATCACAGGTTTATACCACCATGCCTGGCTCTGGCAAGAATATTTTAAGAGAGTAGTGTAACCTAACAAAGTTGGAATAAAGTCATTTACTCTGGTGGTTTTTCCTTGGGTTTCCACTGCATCTGAACCTCGGTCCTCAGGCATGCTGGGGCCGGGAGCCTGGGGCGTTGGGAAGCCTCCTCCTGTTTTCCTCCTTGACCTCTCTAGTGTTGATGTGGGCTACTTCCGCACTGCATCCTGCTTCCTCTCTAGCACCATGGGTTCTTAGTGGTCTGTTTGGAGAAGGAGGCGATTTCCCGCCCCTTGCTGATGTTGTGTGTGCAAGTGTGTGCACTGTTGAAAACCAGAGTTCAAGGAAGTCATTTGTTGTAGACTTTTTGTTTACTTTCTTACTTTTAGTATGAAATTGAAAAAATTCAGGTTAAGTTACATAGATGCCAGCCCTTCAGGTGTCTGAGGCGCTAAAGGAGAGCTTTGCAAGCCAGGCAGTGCTCAGAGATCTTTGGTCCGGCCAGGGAGGAAAGTTGGTCCTCAGCCAGCAGCATATTGAGGGAGTGCTACAGACAGATCCTTGGGTCGCCAGGGCGCTGGTGCCCGTGGAGCTTGAGAGCAGTGCTGGTTACATGTGTGCCTCACATGTGGCCCATACCACTGATATGACTGGCTGGCTGGCTGGCTGCCTGGCTGAGGGGCTGCCCACAGGCCCTGGCTGGAGCTTGAGGTTGATGAGCACTTGCAGCTGGTTCTGGCTCTTTGGAGTGTTGGGGGCAGAGTGAGAGTGGGTAGTGGGCTCCTGGGGTGGCTCCGGGTGGCTGGGCCTTGTACCTGGCATTGTTTCTCTTAAGTTTAGTTTGAAACAAGTAGGAAGTTACAAATAGTCCGGGAGAGACCTTGTACCCATCACCCAGCTCCCTAGTGGCAGCATCTTAACTGTGCCAGCTACTTTTGCACCTGTCAGTCTTAGATAGAAAGGAACATTTCTCATGAGCCTTCTTGAGACTTCTCCTGAGATAACATGGATTAGAGGAAATTTAAGGAAAGCTTGGTCTTTTTAGATGGCAGTTTTAAATTGATAGCATATGCCCTGTCAAGTGATTAAGCGTGTAATATGGCTGGTTTGATATGGGGGGTAGACCATGAATCAGAGAAAGATTGGGGGTTTGTTCTGGGTCCGGTGCTAACTGGCCATGTGACTGTATGACCTTGAAATGCCATATGGCTTTGGATAAATGACAAAATTCATTTGTAATAAAGGGAATTTGATTAGATGATTTAGGTTGCTTGGTTTTTTTCCCTGAGATTGTGGGAGGGAAATTTGTTTTTTGTTTTAAGAATAGCTCAGAAAGAGAAAGAACTGTGAATCTTTGGTTTTGCATTGATTTCTCTTATGTTGATTAATGAAGAAAATGAACAGAGTCAGTGGAAAAGAAAATTTGCTTACTCAATTCAGTGATTGTTTTGCCTACTAAGTTGTAAACAGTGACAGAGAGCTTGCTGGGGGCAGAGCTGTGCGATAGCTGCTGCAGCAGAGGGGAAGAGGAGATGCTGGGCACAGGCTGCAGGGTAGGCACTTACCTCCTCCTCCATTCTTGTGAGCCCCTGGAATTGTGGTTCATAAACCTGGAGGCGCTGTCACTGTGAGCACAAGGTCAGGTCATCTGGGTACCAAAGTGGTAGTCAACAAGCTGGGAGTTACTGATGGCGTGGAGCTTCTGTGCAGAAAGAGCACATGGCGGGTTTTCTCTGTCTGGATCCTGCTGTCCAGGGTGGGACGAGCTGGTGCCCACAGGGTGTGGAGGCTGCTGCTTCGTCTCTTATTTATTTATTTATTTATTTATTTGAGTCTTTTTGAGACAGGGTCTTGCTATGCAGTTCAGGCTGTCCTTGAGCTCACTTTGTAGCCCAGGCTGGTCTCGAACTCACAGTTATCCTCCTGCCTCAGCCTCCTGAGTGCTGGAATTACAGGCATGTACCACCCATGCCCGGCTGCCATTTCATCTCTTGAGTTCTGCTTTCTGTGCTGGGGGAGCAGGCACAGAGAGGCAGCTTGGGCAGTAGGAGGAGGCGGGCCCCAAACCTGTGCGCTTTGCCCTTTTCTATGGCTGCACATCCAGTGGTTCTCTCAAGGGTTATAGGAGAGTGGTGACATCTTACAGACACTTAAAATGTGGCCATCTGATTCTGTTTTGTGTTTGGTCTTTTTGATACAGGGTCTCATTGCAGTTCAGGCTGGCCTTGAACTCACTTTGTAACCCAGCTGGCCTAGAATCCTTGGTAGGAACTCGCAGTGATCCTCTTGCCTCAGCCTCCTGATTGCTGGGATTCGTGTGCCACCATGTCCGGCAATCTAGCCTTATTTCAATATTGTTGATAGGTATATTAATGGGGTATAACCATTTTAATGGGGATAGAACTTCATACCACAGTTTGTGTTAAGACTCTGAGATGAAATAGAAATATACTTCTGAATTTAGATGTATCTATTTAAACTTTTAAGTTTGGTAATAAATTTTTTTCTCTCTTAGAAAGGTTATTATTTATTTTTTAATAATATTTATCTTCTTTATCAAATGTTACAGTTGTTAGAATCTGGGAGCCCCCCCCAAAGGCAGGGTTGGAGTTAGGAGGCTGGGCTCTCCATACACTCAGGGTCTCAGTGATCCCTTCTTGCAGGCCCAGGTCCCTCCAAGTATAATATGGGGGTTTGAGTGCCTTTGCCTGGATGCCACTGTTGGCCTCCGGGTAGATACTGTTGGATGAGTCCTGTTTGATAGATGGTGATTGGCTCTGCTTTTTTTTGTCTATTGACGATTGGACTCAGAGCCTTCACACTGAATGATGTGCCACATTCCCTCTTAAAATTTTGAGATGTCTCATGGAATTTCTGTTAGCCAGGCTGGGCCTGGAGGGTGCTGGGATCACAGGTGTGCGCCACGGTCTGCTCTGGAGAGAGCTTTTAAAGAGCAGCCTCAAGGCTCCTGTGTTTTGTTGTTTCATTTTAAACTGCGCGGCTGGTGCATTTACTTCACCCAAGTACATTTAGTTGAATTATCTTTTAGTGCTCTCTCCTGGGTTGGGTAGGAAAGTAGCAGAAACTTACTTGAAACGGTGAGTGGTAAAGCAGTGGCACATTGGCAGTGCAGGTCTGGGGGTGGTATTTGCCTCCTTGGATTTCCTGTGGGGTGAAAAGGTTCCGTGATCTTTGGGAAGGCTGTGTGGGAGAACCTAGTACTGCCAAGTAAGTGTTCTGTGAGAAACTTTAATCTCTAGTTTGCAGAGTACCTGGTGCCATTCTGTGCTTTGTTTTATGCAGTTTAGGCTGATCATGAACTCACTGTGTAGCCCAGGCCAGCCTCGAACTTGTGGAGGTCCTCCTGCCTCAGCCTCTCAAGAGCTGAGGGGGACAGGTGTGTGCCGTCACACCTGGCTGAACTACTGTTCTTGTCTGAACTAGTTATTCTTTTTTAAAAATTTTTAAAAAAATTTTATTTTAAAGAAAGTAGTAAATGAGAAACAAATCAAACCAAACCAAAAGAACAATAGCAGCATACCAGTATCACAAACATAAACAAACCAAAGCAAGAACATTTAAAGTGATACAGGGTTTCAAGATAAAACAGTACAAATTAATAGTGGTTGTTATATTACATATTGCTATCCTCAACTACTTTGCTCAGATTACCAGATGTAAGAACGGAAGATTAAGCTAGTTATTCTTTTAATAGAAAATAATAACTTCCCAGTAAAGAATTTCTGTTTAGTTAGCAATTCACCAAAAATGAGAATGTGAAAAACATTGAATCTAGAATAGTTACCCCCCTTATCCCCCGTTTTCTTCAGTGGGTGCAGCTTAGTGGTGAGCACTTGCCAAGCTTGCCTGAGGCCCTTGGGTTCCATTACCAGTACCAGAAAAAGACAACCACAGAATGTTTTTCTCCTTACAGGAAGTTTAGTTCTTTATATAAGATAAATTGACAGATGATGGTTCTGTGGCTTTACTATTTTTAAAAGTTTATATTGAGCTTGAATTTCTCACAAACCCGTGTGCTCAGGTGTGCAAGTGTTACTTTGAATTTGAACTTGGAGGGTGTCTGTGCACACCCTTGCTCCACAGGACTGGTGAGAAAGGGAAGCCTTTGGGTCTTGGGCAAGCTTTGTTTCCCTTTTACGTTCAGAGCTCACTGAAGAAGGTGGTTTGTCATAAGCACTGTGCTGACTTTAAGCACCTTTTTTATTTGAATGAATTGAGAAGAATTTTCAATGTAATTTAAATGCAAATAAATGAACATTCCCAGAAAGCTTTTTTTTTTTTTTGGCATGTAGAACTCAGGGCTTCAAACAAGCCAGGCAAGTGCTCTACCTTTGAGCTACATCCCCAGCCCTCCCTTCCTCCCTTCTTTTCTTCCTCCCTCCCTTCCTCCCTTCCTCCCTTCCTTATTACTTTCTTTCTTTGTTGTTTGTTTATTCATTTTTGGTTTTTTGAGGCAGGGTCTTGCTATGTAGTTCAGACTGGCCTTGAACTCACAGCAGTCCTCCTGCCTCAGCCTCCCCTATAATTGGATTATAGGCAATTTTTTACTTTATATTGAGACAGAGTGTCACTAAATTGCCCATGCTGCCTTGAACATGAGGGCTTCCTACCTCAGTTTGCCAAGGATTTAAGATGTGTGCTGCCACATCCTGCTTCAGAAAGTATTCTTAAAAATTTGCCATTATTAAGTCAATACATTCATTGGGTGCTTATTTTGGGCTAGAAAATTGGGCTACATCAGCAAACAAGAGAGGCAGAAATTGTCCCTGTGGACATGACATTCTATTGATGTGCTTTTATACACGAAACACTTTGATTAAAAGTGTGTGGTGTTTAATTTAAAAAATTTATTTGAAATGTATTTTTTTGTGTGTGGAACTGAGGATTGAACCCAGAGCATTCACACTGGCATACTTCCATGAACATTTTAAAAATTTTATGTGTATTAGTACTTGTTCGCAGTACATAATGATCACATTCCTTGTGTGGAGTTGGTGTGTGCAGAGAAGACATCTTCACTCCTTTTTTTTTTTTTTTTAAGACAGTCTTACTATGCAGTTCAGGCTGGCCTTGAACTTGTGGAGATACTCCTGAGTGCTGGGACTACAAAAGTATGCCATCACACTTGGTCATTTTAACTTTCTTTATTTCCCCTCTCCACCTCCTTCCCTCTGCCTTGCCTCTGTCCCAAGATCGCATTTGCAAAGGGTCTATCTCCTTATTTTATTTTGCTCTTTAGATTATTTAAACCTTGGCATTTTTATATTTTATTTATTTATTTTTGAGACGGGATCTCACAGAGTCACTAGATTGCACAGGCTGCTCAAACCTGTGATACTCCTGTCTCAGCCTCCCAGAGTTCTGAGATTATAGGCATGTGCCACTAAACCCAGCTAATCACTGGCATTTTGATTTGAAAAGATATGGAAGCTGGTTGAGGTAGTGCACGCCTATAATCCCAGGATTTGGGCACTCAAGAGGCTGAGGCAGAAGGATTGCCATGACGTCTAGGCCAGCCTGGAATAGTGAGACCCAGTCTCACAAAAGAAAAAAAAGATGTAAATGTGATTGGCCAGGTGGTAACCTTGGTAAACTTGCAAAGATGTTTAGAGACCATTTTCCATGGAGATGAATGAATGTTGGTGATGTTTCCTTCTGTGTCTCCTGGGTGTGGGCAGGATGAGGTGACCAGAATCACCTCCTCTCGTTCTGGTTCCCAGTGACTGGTGTGTTTGCCGTCAGTGTTGTGTTATTGTTTGCATATATAGAAGGTGGGCTTTCTTCTTGATGCTGTATAAGGATTGGCTTTGTTTTTGTTTTTGTTTTTGTTTTTGGAGACAGGGTCTCGGTATATAGCCCAGGCTGAACTTGAACTTGCAGCAGGTCTGTCTCAGCCTCTGAATGCTAGTATTGGCCTTTGTTTGGATGGAACAAAGATGCACCATTCACATGAGTTTGTGGGTGAACAGCTTTGTAGGTGAGCTCTCTGCAACCCTGTGGAAGGACACTCCTTATGCATTTATTAGGCCCCTCCCTGGGCTGCACAGTGGAAGGAAGCAGAAGGAAGACGGTTCAGATACAGCGTAACGGAAGCCTTATTCATGTGACCAGCAGAGCAGAGACCAGAGACAAGGTTGTGGCTCTCTTCAGTCTTTGTCCTGATTGCTGTGGGACAGTGACCCCACTGTAAGCCCAGTGGGTCAGACGGCAGCCCTCATTACTCCAGGGTTGGGGTTGCTAGGGCTCAGTGTGTGGTTCACACTCTGCACAGTGCAAACAGGTGCGGTCTGGTGGTGCTGCAGTAGCTGGAAGCACCCTCTCTGGAGCCAGGACAGCAGGGGTCTTAGGTGCTGCAGGTCCTCAGGCTCTCTGACACTGGAGAGGCTTTACTCCGCTCCAAGGTCCTGGAGGAGAGCCAGGCCTCGTTCTCAAAGCCACCTCAGTCTGGGCCATAACTAGACTCAGCTTTTAGTAGAAGGACTGGTAAAGAATGAATACTTTCCTCATTGAAACTGCCATTGATAAAAGATGCTAAAGTAATAATAGTAAAGTCTACTCAGGAAGAGGTTTTGGTACCATGAACAGACTGATACCACTGCCTTTTTTTTTGAGTGAACAATTTTTATTGAAACGCTCAAAGATTAAAGAGGACCAAATGCAAATGGTGAGTTTGGGTACCATAACAGAAAATCTCACCTAATGGTGCCATCATTCACAGGAATGAACAAACCAAACATGGCAAAATTCAAATTCTCATGTAACTGCTACAAGTGAATGTAAATAAACTAATCATTTCATCATAACCTTCATTTAATCAGCAGAAAAAAGGGAATTTACATGGCATAACAAAAGATACGCAAAACAATGAAAATGGTTCTCTTAAACTTATTTTTAAAGGATGCAGAATGCACTTGAAATGATAAAGTGATTTAAACTGATTCTTTTTTTTATTGCAAACTGTTTTAACATCAGCTTAACCTCCATGCATGATACTCAAAAGAACACAGCTTTTGAATTAGAAAGATGACTAAGTTAAAATGAGGAATTAAGAACTAAAATTAAGAAAAGACTGGGTTTCTTTTGAAAGGAATCTTCAAGTACCAATATGTATAGAGAAAGAATACTAATTTTGGTTACATACTCCCCCTTACTGTTAAATATACAAACTATAATATCTTTCAGGATAAAATACTCACATAACCGTAACGAGACATTCAAACCAGAACTTGGAAAACATTAAGCAAGAAATTTACTGGACCAATAATGTCTTAATTTATATTCAAACACTTATGTATCTCCTTATAGAGCCCATGTTCTCTCCCTTTTGGTTTTTACAATTAGGAAACATACAGCTAGCTGGCTGGCTCTTGTGACAACCTTTAACTGTGTTTAGAGGAAAAAATCTTGAAATATACAGACTAACCAGAAAGAAGAGAAGGCTGTTGCTTTGGGGAAAATGTAAATGAGAAAAACACAAAGTTACTCACTGAAAAATTTTTTTCTCCAAAGAAGTGCTGCACCCATTTCACATAAGATTAGAAATCCAAGTTAAAGCACTGGGATGTACTCCTCACCA
Organism: Dinomys branickii; assembly: GCA_004027595.1. Lineage (NCBI taxonomy): Eukaryota > Metazoa > Chordata > Mammalia > Rodentia > Dinomyidae > Dinomys > Dinomys branickii. Next base: position 144,558 of record PVLD010000438.1, on the reverse strand, counting down.
TGAACATATATACACCTACCTTTGAAATGTGTGAGTCTGTGGCTATCTGCTTGCTCACTGGGTGTTTCCATGACATTTCTTACATAGAAACCTAACATAAGTTAAACAAGTTTGAATCCATTTATAATGTAACTAGTTTTAGAAAAATATCCAGAGTTGCTAATAAAGCACGAAGAAAAACAGCTTGAAGGGGAGGACTCAGATCCTTCCTACGAGGTCACCCTATACCATTGCTTTATAAAGAGAAGCCGGAAAGGCTTGCATTTGGGGGCAGAATAGGTACTACTAACTAATGAGTGTAGTGTTTCCAGATCAAGGTATTGGACTTGATGATTCAGCAGTTTCACACCCTGGAATCCTAGGTCTGAATCCCAAAGGAAGTGGCGTGGAAGTGTTTCTCTGCTTACACCAGCTTGCTATCGCTGGTGCCGGGTGTTGTTGGGCTTGGGCTGGGGTGCAGATAGTGGTGCCTTCTGCCCTGGGAGATGATACTGTGGGTTGAGAAGCCATGTCAGTGTAGGACTGTTTTCTATTTTCCAAGATATGTCAGTCTTGAAACAACTCAGTTTCCTGCTACTGTGTATAGTTACTTAATCACCTATGTGCTTTCTCTGTGTATATTCGTCTGCTTTTTGTTGCTGTTGATGGAATATCTGACACAACAGTTTGAGAGGTTTATCTTGGCTCACAGGTTTGGAAGTCTTGGGCCCTGGTCAGGCAGATCCATGGTCTTCCACCTGTGGCATGGGTAGAGGTGCTAACTATTGAAATAAGTATGATGCTGTGTGATTGATGTGAAGAGGACTTCTGTTGGCATGTAAAGTAAATTAAAGATAGGGCAGAGGATAGCTCTGGGAGAGCAGTTGCCTAGAATGGGTGAATGCCCTGGGTTTGATCCTTAGTACCACACACAGAAAAACCTTTATTAGAAAGGGGCCTTATTACTTCATAACTTTGCATAAGGACTATTTTCATATTAGTCACAGTCAATTTTAAAAGGGATGTTAGACCTGTGTGCAGTTTTTCTTGGTGTTTTGCAGGGTTTTTTGTTTTGTTTTGTTGCAGAGACAAGATTTTGCTATGGAGCCCAGGCTGGCCTCAAGTTCATGGAGACCCTCCTGCCTCAGCCTCTGGGATGAGAGGTGTATATCATCATGCCTGGCTTGTACTTCTTTATTTAATGAAATATGTGATGAAAGTGCAGGAGCATGAATGTGAAAGGACGTGTATTTATTTTGCATACACGGTACCCTTGAGCCATATCTCAAAGCTTCCTATTGCTGTGGGACCCTGAGGGTGCAGGGCCTGGTGGCTTCCAGGGCCTATCTAGGGCCACATTCCAGGACAGGGTGTGGGCAGGGGAAGGTGGTAGGAAGTGTCTGGGAAGCATTAGCAGCAGTAGAATCAGCTTTTAGGCTTTCTTTTTTTTTTTTTTTTTGTCTTTTTGAGACAGGGTCTCACTATGCAGTTCAGGCTGGCCTTGAGCTCACTTTGTAGCCCAGGCTGGTCTTGAATTTAGGATGATCCTCTTACCTCAGCCTCCTGAGGCTGGGATTACAGGCGTGTGCCACCACACCCAGCTTTGCTTTTAGGCTTTCTAAGTCAAGATTAATAATGGCAAAGTTACCATGCTTACTATGTTGTTTCATAAGTACTTGTTTTCTCTTTTTCTTAAACATGGTCTAAGACACATTTTTAGACAATCTTTTATATATTAGAGATACTGAAGAAACCCAGTGGAACTGGGTGTGGTGGTACGTGCTGGTAATCCCGGCTATTTAGGAGTCTGAGGCAGGAGGCTCAAAAGATAGAGGTCAGTGCGGGCAACTTAATGAAATCTTTTCTCAAAATAAAAAATTAGAAAGGCTGGGATGTAGCTCAGTGGTAAGGAGCTTGCTTAGCAGATGAGAACCCTTTGGCTTAGTCCCAGGACTACAAAGAGAAAGCAAAACCAAAAGCAAAACCAAAGACAAAAAAGCCCGTGCTCAGTGACTTTTATCATAGATACAAAAGGTTTCTCTGTGACTGCATTGATCATTGGTAAAAACCACAATTGTACAATGCTGTTGGTAGGCAGAGCCCCTCTGTATGGACAGAGCATGTCTCCTGGGCCCACCTCATGTGCTGCGAGGCTGCTGAGGGAGGCCCAAGTCCGCTGGTCTCAAGCGTTAGCCTTGGTGCAGAGTGGTCCAGGCTTACTGCATCCAGCTCCACCCAGCCTTCCACCTAGCTCCTGCACTTACTGTGTCCCCGTGGCTTGGTGGGGGAAAGGGACAGGTGCAGAGCAGCAGTCCCTATGGTCCGCGGACTAGAAACCAGGACCAGGGCTGCTGTTCTCTTGTGTCCAGAGCCAGTGTGTCCTTGCCTGGTCATGCGCCTCTCCTTCCTAATGTGCTGGGCTATGGGCATGACACTTGATTACGCCTGGCTTCTGGGCATTAAGTTCAGTCTCAGGCTTGATCCTTGTGGAGTTGACTGCACAACTGAGAAAACAGTAGAAGCTTATGGAAGGCACTGGTTTAGAGCAGTGAGCCATTCATTGCCAGGTTGGATAGAATTGGGGAGGAGTTCGGAGGAGTTAGAGGAGATAGGATGTGTAGGTATTTGCCAGGTAACTAGGGAGGGAGAGGTAATTGCGTGTGTGGCCAAATCAGGCAGAGTTAGGGTTTCCTGTTATTTTACGATGCTCATCAGCCGAAGCACAGTTCACAGTGAGCTTCAGTGTGACTGCCTTTATTGTGTGTTAGTCAGGAGAGACGCATCCAGTGCACAGTGCTCTTGTTCTTAATGGAATATAAGGGTGGGTACTTGGAGGCTCACTTTGCCCTCGCCAACCAGAGCGGGACTGCCAATAAATAGCGGCTTTCTGGGCCCCCAGGTACCTTTGCTTTAAAACCAGCCCCCTTCTATTTTTTTTCATGAGACGGGGTCTTGCTACGCAGTCCAGGCTGGCCTTGAATGTACTATGTACTTCAGGCTGGGCTCAAACTTGAGGTGATCCTCCTGCCTTGGCCTCCTGAATCCTGGGATTACAGGTATGTGCCACTATTCCTGGCTTGATTCAGTTTGTTTGTTTATTTACTTGGTATCAAGAGTTGAACTCAGGGCCTTGCACTTGCTAGGTGGGTGCTGTGCCACTGAGCTATATCCTTGGCCTTGATTCAGTTTAATGGTCAGGCTTTTAAATCCTGGTTGTCGTGGTCAAAGAGTTTTTCTGACTTGTATACTTTATACTCTACCTCATCCAGTAATTTGAGAAACAAGCATGTTTAGGGAAAGTCAAGGCCCTTGAATTCGTTGGTTTCAAATAGAACTTGCAAGCACAGCAGAACCCCCTCCCTTCACTGGGGAATGGACCCAGGAAGGGCCTCAGCCGCCCTTATCTTTTATTTTTTGAGACAGAGTCTCCATAAGTTGCCTGAGTGGGACTGGAGTTTAAGATTCTCCTGCCTCAGCTTCCCTCAGTGCCGGGATTTCAGGCATGTGCCGTCATGCTCAGCCTTTTAGGGTTTTTGTTTGTTTGATTCTGTTTTAGTACATGTACTACTGAAGCAAGTACTGATTGTTTTTTAAGTGGGTCTATTATGTAGTTCGAGGCTGGTGTTGAACTCTGTAGCCCAGGTGATCCTCTTGCCTCAGCCTCTTGTGTGCTGGATTGACAGACAGCACTACCAGGCCTGACCTCTTTAGGGTTTTGGAGAGACTTCTCTCTCTGCGTGAATTCATGTGTGCATTGTAGCTTGGTCAGGCTCCTAGTGCTCCTGTCCCTCAGCCCGAGCTGAGCCTTCTCTTGTGCTGAGCGCTCTATGCAGCTCACAGCGCTTCCTATCTTCTAGGTGCTCTGTGTTGTCAGTGAATCATGGACCCTGAGAACCCTGTGTTATCTTTTTGTTCATTCATCTGCGTGGTTCAGTTTTAGGACCGTCCTTTAGGAAGATTCTTACCCTTGGTAGCAACCTGAAAATGTTCAAAGGTGCACAGTGTGCACAGTTGAGTGGGCCACAAAAGCACAGGCATGGGAAGAACTGCTGAGTGCATGTCTCATTGTGTTGTGAGAAGTCACATTCACTGAGGATGGGGCAGCAGTAGGAACAAGGAGAAGGGCAAAGGGACGTGAGGACAGAGGGGAAGGAAGGGGCTCAGTCCCTCGGGCTCCTGCTGTCTTGTGGGTCCCAGGCCAACGGGCCAAGGCGCCTCCCTGTGAACTCAGCAGTCTGCAGCCCTCCCAGTGGAGCCTGGATGCACATTAGGGTGGTGTTGGGTTTCCTTGGAAGGGATGGAAGGGAAGTGGCTCACACAGCTTCCCCGTTTAGGGTTTGAGAAGCCTGGATGCGCCTTAGGGCAGTGAGGGCTTACAGCCGAATGAAGGGAGTGACTCAGCTTCCTTGTTTCTAACTGGTTGCCCTCGGATGGGGATAGGGACGCTTCTGACTTGAGTTCTCCCTCCCCCTTAGTTGAGTATGCCGCTTAACTTCCTTAACTCAGTATTCCTGTTTTCTCAGATGGAAACAGACTGTTACGTGAAGAAATCAAGGTTAAAGAATTCATTTGTGTTCGTTTTGCGGAGATCAAGAAGCATTAAGGCATATATTCTGTGCTGTTACAGGTTTCTAGGAATGTTTTTATAGTTGGGAAATAATTTTAAATTATGAACTTTCCTGCTCTTTTGACTTACAGTCTTTTTTTTTCTAATAAAGCATTATTAGTAGTGGTTGGTTGCTTTTTCTAAGTGCTCCTTGGCACAATAGCAAGTTGGTAGCATGCTATTGTCTGTACAAATGGGAGGCAGTTTTACTTTTTGCTAAGTACAGAAGTCAGATATGTGCTTTTAAAAGTGTCTTTGACTTGGCATTTTGGGAACAGTTTCTTTATTTGTGGGATAAAACTAGTTGAATTCATTTTCAGTGATTCCAGCTGTACCAATATAGTGCTTGACCCATCTGGGCTCTGGTAGGAGAGACTGAGCTGCTTGTCCGAGGCCCTCACTCTCCACGTGGCCAGTTCCTCCTTGGTACACTTTTGAGGGTGTTGTGAGGGGCATCCAGATTCAAGGACGCTGGGTGTCCGTGGTGGGTCTTTGTTTTTATCATACAGTGCATATTTATCCCCAGTGACGCTTTTTCTCTGTTCTGATAATCTTTGACTTAATGTGTGAAGCGAATGCATTTGAATAAGTAGACTTTCTACCGTCTGGTTCCTTTCCTGTGTTATTTTCCCCTTCTGTCAGACTGCTGGTTTCCTGCATTCCCTTTCCTTTCCCCTTCTCCCTTTGCCTTTTTCCAGTATCTTGGTACTGAGGGTGGTCGCCAGCCTCTGATGGGTGGGCAAGTGCTCTAGTACTTGAGCACTTGTGCACACAGCACTATTCTGACCCCTGACCTGGGGCTGAACCCTGGTCCTCTGCTCTGGTGGACTCAAGTCTGTGTCACGTGAGCGCCCTTAGGTCAAGAGTTGTGTCCTTGCTAGTAGAGCTGACACCAGGTCTTGTACCCTGAGGTGTGTGTCTCAGTGTCATTGTGGCATTTTCCTGTGGTTTCCTCACTGTCACCATGCCACGCCCATGTGGTAGAGTCCCTGCACCTAGCCACTGTACCACCGCCATGCCACTTCCCTGGCATCATAGCACCTCTCTGGACTGCAGTAGGTCTTTGTTAACTCAGAACATTTGATATGTTCTTTTCCCTGTCCATCCCTGTGTGGGTTTGTATTTGCTTTTCCCTGTCCATCCTTGTGTGGGTTTGTATTTACTTGACTCATGAGCTTTGCAAGGAAAGGACATAGCCGTGGAACAGCCCTGTGGCCTTAGGGGATGTGGCTGGTGTGGAGCATGGAGTCCAGTTCCAACATGAATGGTTCTAGTGAGCCTTGGTTTTGTTCACCAGCAGTGTCACTGAATGGCAGATAGACTACTGATTACATCGTGGGAGATCAGAGAGCATGCCTCCCTGTGTCTTAGCTGAGATGGTGAGGCCTGGGTCTTGCCAGCACTGGTTCCCCTAACCTAGTGACTGCCAGGGCAGGCTGAGCTAGCTGTTAGTGATCCAGAGCTCCAGGTCAGGGGTCAGAATAGTGTTGTGTGCACTTCGCTTCCCACCCTACTGTCTTCCCCTTTCCAAAGTCACAGTGAGGTGCACCCTGACAGGTGCTGGAGGATGGAGAACATGTGCCTGTGCTTTCCTGATAAGAAGTGATGTCCAAGAATTAAAATATGAAAAAGCAGCAATTTTCAAATAGAGATGGGAAGTGGGCAGCTGTCTCTCATGATTTCCCATTCTGAGCTCTGCATCACATCCACAGACTATTTTAAGGGCACTGAGACAGTGACAGAGGGGAGGTCTGGGGCTGTGTGCTGAGTCTGTAGGAGCTGAGTAGGTACTGTGTGATGAAGAACTGAAGCATTTATGGGAAGATCCTTGGAGGCACTGGCTGGCAGCCTTTGCGCTGTGGAGTTGTGGGAGATTACCCCCCGGGGGGTGGGCTTGCTTCTAGCCATGTGTCTTAGGACACTTGTCTGCCCCTTGTGAAAGATTTCAATCCCTGACTAACTCCAAAAGGAAGACCTGAGGTGGAGAACTCTCTCTGGTAGGTGCACATTTCACAGATCTACTTGGTTCATCTTTCACACTGGTCCTGAAGTGTTGAGGATGTCCTCAGGATAGCTTGAGGATTTGGCTCCTTTTATTGGTCTGCTTTAAAGAGAATGAGTTGCCTAGCAAGGTATGCTTCTACTGGAGAAGGAAAACCTAAAATTCTTTGCTATCTCAAGTAGGGTTTTCAGATTCCTCTATCTTCCCGTTTAATGTAATAAAAAGCTTGTTGCTGCATGGTTTGGGTTTTAAAAATAATCTGCTATAGCTATTTGTATTGTATTTTTTAACAGTATAACTTTAGGCAGAGGGAGATTGTTTATGCTGTTTACCTTTTTATTTGTTCAGTTGATTAAACAATAAAAACATTGGGTATTTTTGTTTACAGAGAAAAGACAAGGAAGGCAGTTTGTCACTATTGTACTCTCTCTTTTAAAGGAGAGCTTTCTGTATTCTGGTACTGTAATCCAGCTTCTGGTGCAGAGAGAAGTCTGTCTTGGGGAGCTGAGATCTCAAACCAGCACCTGATGGCTCCACAGGATTTTACTAGAAAGCATTCCACGTTTAATTTTAGCTTGGGAGACACAAGATTCAACAGAGTTAAACAGTTTTCTGCAGGCCTGGGCCGACCAGGGGCTTTTTAAGGAGGCTAGGGGGTTGTGAACTCTGAGAGGTTTCCAGGGGGACAGTATAAGCTGGAGACAGCATTGGTTCAGTGGGTTGCTGATCTTGTGGCTATTTCAAATCATCCTTCCTTGTCTTCCTGGTGCTTACAGTCGTGGATCTTGCACTTGCTGATCATTAGGATCACTTTGGATGCTTAGGAAAATTTTTAAAAGTTTGTGTTGGTACTGTGTGTATGTACTCTACAATTCATAATGTCAGGCACCTGCAAGGGAGAGTCTCTCTACCTGCTATTTCCTGGACTTCCCTTCCTCGTGGATACTGAGGTTACTCCTAGCAATGTCTCACTTCTGTACCAAAATTCATTTAGCTGGACCACAGATTATGGAGGCCCTATCCTTTTTTTGGATGTCTGACTTAGTATTGCATGGGGCCTGGGAGTACATATTTTTAAATGCTCCCCAGGAATTTTTGATGACCAGCCTGATTGAGGTGCTCTTGGTAAGGTCACAGAGGGCCAACCTGGGGCTCAGCTCCCATGGTTTCTCTCCGTGTATCAGTAGGACTGGTCCAGCACTAAGTTTTCCTTTTCATGGGAGTTGTGATGCTGATGATCGGCCATGCCAAGTCAACAGAGTTTAACATGTGTATTATTACCTAATTACTTTCATTTTGGTTCACCATCAGATACTAGAATGTTTGCTTACCATATTTGCCAACAGAAGTGGTCTTGTGACTGGATGCTGTGCAGTTCGAGTGCTAAGGCACGCAGCCAGTCTGCCTCTCAGTGGCAGGAGGGGGTGGAGGAGAGTGGCTGTGCACCCAAGGCTTTCTGGCCTCACTGCTGCCCTTCCCTTACTTCCAGCTTCCTTTTGGACCTCTGGGTACATTTCCCTAGCACCAGCCTAGATGAAATCACAGAGTGGGAGAGGCTGGAGAGCCTCCCACAGCTGTGAAGTGCTGAGCAGCTTTCCTGTCTGTCTGGGTTGATGGTCAGGGTTGACAGGGTTCCTCTCACTGTCGCAGTTGTGCTGGAATTGGCATCGTGGTAGAGGTTAAAGTGGGATTATTTTGCAGAATAACATTCCTTTAGTGTGATTGTATATATATATTTTTATTTGAAAGCGGGGGAAAAAACCCCCCAAATTTCAAAATAATATAATAGGAGGGTAACAATAGTTAATACATTGCTATATATATATGTATATATAATATATATGTTATATATATTTTTTTAGGGGGAGGGACTGGGTCTCACTTTGTAGTGCATACTGGCCTCAAACTATGTACCTAGGCTGGCCTTGAACTCCTGGAAGTCTACCTGTCTCAGCCTCCCAAGTATTGGGGTGACAGGTGTGCATCACCATGACTGGCTTCAAGTGTGAGACTTTAATCTATTCCCTGTGAAAGGAGTTTCAATTGAAGCTTGAAGGATTTCTATTAAACGAAAGGAGAAAATTCAGAGTAGAAACTATGATACAGAAAAATCACATTATATCTACAAATAATTTCTTCTCCTAATCTGGACTGTGGTTAGAAATTCCTATATAGATATTCCTCATTTAACAGTCTACCTGTGCAAACAGTTGTTTGAACTTAGGACCCCTCTTTTTTTGTACAGTTCTGGATGTCTTGTTGATAGAGCCTCAGTATCCTTTTGTATGGTGTACATTGTTTATACAGTACTACAATTTTTCCTGATGGTGCTCTATGGCACAGTACTATATTTTGTGTTATACATTACAGTACTGCGTGTAAGAGTTACATAAACAAAAGCAGAGTCATCCAGATGGAGTTTCCTTCCACCATTTCTTTGTTCTGAATGCTGTGCTGTATGTGATATGTACAGTTCCTCATTTAGTGACTGCTTCATTTAACAACCTAATGTAATTGCAGGTCCAGAACTGGATTGTTATATGAGGGACACCTATATAGTTGTGATAAGTAACATTTTTCATAACAAAGTGAAAAGGAGATCAAAATCCAAACTACTGTGCCATTTGAAAGATAAACACATCTGAGAAAGTAAATCCTGAACACACATACATACGTGCTCATGCACGTCATTTTCCTTTAAAGTAAAATGGACAACAGGAAATTTAGTACCGAAGGTGAGAGCCCCTGGACATGGTAATGCATACCTGTAATCCCAGCATTCTGGAAGGCTGAGACAGGAAAATGGCAAGTTCAAGACCAGCCTGGGAATGGAGCACTTTGGTGAGACTGTGCCTCAAAAGGTGAAAGCCTTGAGTTCCATCCTCAGGATGGGATGGGATGGGATGGTGGTGGGGATTAAAGATAGGGCCTCTACCCATTAGTATGGTTTTTGTTTTTTGAGACAGGGTCTTACTGTGTAGTTCAGGGTGGCTTTGAACTCACTTTGTAGCCTAGGCTAGCCTCAAACTCTCGGTAACCCTCCTACCTCAGCCTCCCAAGTGCTGAGATTATAGGCATGTGCCATCACACCCAGCTATCTTTTTAAATAACCCCCTAAGTCCCTCTATTTCATCTCATTTTATTTTTTAACTGCAAAACTATACATAAATGTAAGGGTGTAACTGTGCTAACAGACAAAAGGAAACTGCTTCCTTAGAGCTCCTGGCTAAAAAAGTAGTACCCAGGCGAACTTTCAAGATTGAACACTTGGCTTTCTTCTCCCAGACCATTTCTGCATTCTAAACCTGAAACTCATTGCTTCACAATAGCTGCCAAATGCAGCTGATACATTCATATTAGTGACAAACCCAGTGTCTCAGAGAGGAGAGGACCGGTGCATTTGAGGGCAGAAGCCATTCTGCTCTAGAGATGGAAGTGAGACTCCTGTGAGGGGTCTGGAGGTCTGGGGTTTGGGATTCAGATGGGGCCTGTTGAGCTTGGCAGCCAGTTCAAGCTGGAAATCAGCGGATGTGAGGCTGCATGTAGCATGAGGTCGAGGCTAGCCGTGGGGCTGTGTCATCAGGAGGGTCTGTGCCAGCCCCGGACCCCACTGCCATTTAGGGTCCCAAGAGGTGCTTTGCCCAGGAGCTGTCAGATTGCTCATGTAGCCCTTCTTCTCTTAACATCTAAGATAAAAGAGCCCCAGAAACCCGACCCCAGGAACTGCCTTGTGTGGTAGCACCTGGCTCTGTGGCCTCTGGTGCACCCCCAGCAGTGTGGCTGCATTCAGTCTGCAGGGGCCTGGAGCTTGCTCTGTGATGCACCTTGGGAAGAGTGCCCATGCTCCTTGCGACCTCACATCCACTGAGTTATAGCTTGAACTGGCCGCCAAGCTAAACAGGCCTCATCTAAATCCCAAATTCAGGCAGAAATCCCAGGATCCAGGGAATGACAGCTAAGCCTGGGAATTCTTAGACTTGGAAATCTGCAAATGTATCATAAACCCTTTGTTCGTTTTCTTTCCTTATTTTTTATTGGTACACTTTTGATATACATAATGATCACATTCATCGTAGAGAATTTGTACCTGTACATGATATCTTGATTCTTCTTTCCCGTTCCCTTCCCACCTTCAGCCTCTCTTCCCCTTATTTGCAAAAGTTTGGAAACAAAACTTTGTTTCCATTTTTCCTTCTATTTTCTGTTTCTTTTTGTCCCCCCCATTCCCACTCATTTGAACATTTTCTTCCTGTTTCCCAATAACTCTTTGTTTCTTGTGTGAGAGTTTTTATCAGAGAGGTGTGTGTACCACGGGGCAATGTCTCCCTAGTGTCTCTGCCCTTTAGTCACCTCTCCCCTCAGCAAGCAGCCCACATGACCCCCACCCTTTGGTGAGTTCCTGCCCCGTCCCAGTGTGTGTGCTGGAACCACTCCTCCTGTAAGTGCGCCAGCCCCTCAGCCTGGCATTGCCAGTGTGTACTGCTCTTCTACATGTCTGCCTTCTAGGAGATTGAGCCACCTCCTCCTCCAGGCTGAGCCAGGTGTTTCCCCAAGCGCTTGTGGCCTGCTTCCTCCACACACTTCTTACACTGTCTCTGCATGTTTGATGGAGTCTGTGTCTCCTTCACTGCCTAGCAAAACTGGTGCAAGCAGGAGCCATGTTTTACTGCTTTCTATCCTCCCAGCTCCCGACAGGCCACACTGACTAACTGCACCCTAGTGCATGGATTACTGGACACGCAGATGTCTTATTTCTAGGTCTGCCTGGTCCCAGAGTAGTGGTGAAGCTCTTTTCTTCCCTTTTGGCAGGCATTTTTCTTTTTCTTTTTCTTTTCTTTTTTTTTTTTTTTTGAGGCAATATCTCGCTATATAGTGCAAGTTGTCTTTGAATTCACTTTGTAGCCCAGTGTGGCCTTGAACGCGTAGCAATCCTTCTGCCTCAGTTTCCCAGCTTTGGGAGTCATTTTTCAAAAAATACTTACATGCACTGTTACATAACCAGTATTAGAGATGAAGTTTTTTAACAATGAATTTATTTTTTATTTTTTTGCGATACTGGGGATTGAACTCAGGACCTTGTGCTTGCCAGGCAGACGCTTATACCACTGAGCTAAAACTCCATCCCTAGAAATGAAGTTTTTAAAATCACCCGAAGCAGGGTGTGGTGACAGACACCTGTAATCCCAGCTCTGGGGAGGCTGAAACAGGAGGATTGGTAAGAGCTCAAGGTCAGCCTGGGCTACATAGTGAGTTTAAGGCCAGCCTGAGCTATATAGTGAGGCTCTGTCTCAAAAACAAACAAACAAATAAACAGCAACAACAAAGAAAAAGCAGTATATTGAAGTCCTCCTGTGAGCAGTGACCCAGGAGGCTTCTAACGACCTTATCTTCCATGGAGGCCAGCACTCCTGTGACTTGGGTCAGATGTCTGCTTGCTTTGCTCTGGTTAGACTGTAAGCAAGGAAAGTTAGACTGCTGGGTTAGATGTTGTCAGGTCCCCTTTTTCTGGGTGCTGTGGTTAGAGGTGTGTTCCATGGAGCCGACTGTGTGTGTGTGTGTATGTGTGTATGTGTATGTGTGTGTGTGTGTCGGAGGATTGGACTCTGGGCTTCACCCTGAGCCACACCCTCAGCTCTTTTTTTTGTTTTTGAAACGAGATTTTCTCAGTAAGTCCCTGAGTTGCCCAGGCTGGGCTCAGACTTGTCATCCTCCTGCCTCAGCTTCTCAGAGTGCTGGGATTGCAGGTGAGCTGCTCCGTTTTGGCATTCCTGCTGTTCCAGATGCAGAGGTGATGAAGTGCTGGCTTTCTAGCACAAATGAAAGCAGTGGCAGCAGCTGCAGTGAGGATGATTATCCACCTTGTCTCTCACTTGAGCATTACTGAGGGTGTCCCTGGTGATGTGAGTGAGAAGAACCTTCTTCAGCTTCCCCTTTGGTTGTTGGTTCTTGGGCATCTTAGTACTCACTGTGGTGAGAAAGTAGCACTTGTCTGGGGAAAAGCGCGCTGGTGGCAGCTTTGCAGGTTGAACTGCTCTCCGCTCGGGAACTGTTTCGCTTAACAAGGTAACCAACACTGTGGTTGTCCACCCCTGCGGGGGCGGGTAACAGGCTTCTTCACTTGTGTAATTATTTATTTATTTCGTAGTACTTGCCTTCCCCTTGGAGTCAGTACATGTACACAGTGCAGCTTATTTCTTCTTCTACCTCCTGCTTCCTCCTCCCTTCTCCCTCCTCTAGTCCCCCCATTCTTGTTGATATTGTTCATCATGTTCATGTTGGTGGCATAGAATGTCCACATTCATTGAGGTTATTATTAGACCCTTGTGCCAGGCATCTCTTCCCTCTGCCTACCCCATCCCTCCCCTGTAGCAGGTGTTTTCCTAGGTGAAGTGTGACTGTCTCTTTACTGAAAGCCACTTAAGGTATCTCTTGCCAGTGATGTGTTTGCTCTTTTAAGCAAAAATTTGAGTTTTCTCAAAAAAGGGGTTTTGAAACCCTGCGAGTCAGCCTGCCGTTTCTGGTGACTCGTGTGTGCTGTCCAGTTTGAGTTGTGTGCGGCACGTGTCCAGGCTCATTGATGGCTTTAGGTTCTGGGTTGCTGCTGGCCTTGAACAACTGCACTTCATCATGTTGAAGGTAGTGTCAGAGAAGAAAGTCCCCAGTTATCTGGGAAGGGTCTTAAATTACTCCTTCCAGCCAGGCATGGTAGGGCATGCCCAGTGTTCCAGCTACAGGGGAGGCTGAGGCACGAGCAGCACCTGAGTTTAGGATTCTGAGATCTTTCTGGACATAGTAAGGCGCAGTCTTAAAAAATAAAATACAGCACTGTTTCTCTTTCCAGCACCTTGTCTGTGTGGGGCCAGCTCTTCGTGTACATTTGCATCACCATTCTTGGTGCCGGGATGGACCCAGAGCCCCTCCCAGCCTCTGTTTTTCTGTGGACAGAACAGCCTGGCATGCCACTTTAGTGCGGGGCAGAGCTGGTGGCAAATAGGTTTACAGAAAAAAGCCCCTGTCTGCATGGGAAAATATTTTTCCTAGGAGTATAATTTATGCCAGTGTGGTAACAAGTTATTATTTTTATATATTAAATAATTTTTTCAGTTTTTAACTTCAATATTAGCTAGATGTGACCCACATAAACAAAAGCTTTGTGAAGGCCCCCCTTGATTTTGAAGTCCAAAGTGGCTCTGGGAGAGAAAGTTGGAGCGGCTGGTGCCTCTCTGGGGAGGGCAGGTGGAGGCTGGAGAGGCAGGCTGGTACATGTCCACTAGGCCAGGCTGGAGAGAGCTCTGCAGGGGAGCTGCAGACACAGCCTTGTGCAGGGCGGTGGGCACTTCTGGACAGCCGAGGTCTCCTGCTTTGTTTTGTGCCAAAGTTTTGGCCGGCCGGTGCAAGCATCTTTTTGTTGTGCTTTGGCTCCTTAATGGAAACGTGATGTTTTCTGTGGTTCGTTGTGACAGAAAAGCTAAGGAAAGTGGAATTTGCAAATGATTTGATATTCTGATATTTCCCCATTGTTTTCTGCAATTCTCAGCTTACAAGAACCCTGAAACAGTTTTAGAAGAATAAGCAGCTGTCTGGGTATCATAATACAAGAATTGAGCTCTTACGCACCTACTTGTGATTATGCCTTCCGTTGTAAATTACCTGCTGAGGGTCACAGTGTCTGGTTCAGTTTTGCTGTGTGCTGAAACCCTTTGCATGAATCCGTGGCTGTAACTTGGAGGGAATCACAGTGCCGGAGCTGGCAGCCAGCTTCTTTCTGTTGCACAGGCCCATGGAGTTCTCTAGCTGTGGGCAAGATGTTTTTGGAAATGGTTCAGGCTCATATTTTTCTTGCTTCATAGATAAGGACATTGAGGTTCTTGTTTGTGCAATTTCTGGGTTTTTTTTTTTGGTACTAGGACTTGAACTCAGGACCTTGTGCTTGCCAGGCAGTTTCGCATCCTAAGTTCCTTCAAGAAATCCCCACTATGTCTTTAGTCAGGTCAGTGAGGCTTTTTGTTTTTTTTTTTATACTCCTTTACTTAAAATTCTTAACAGATCTGTGCATCCCAAGTCTGTTTGTCCATCTGTTTCTCTCTCCCACCCTTTCTTCCTCTTTCTTTCCCTTGGCCTTGAACTTGTAATCTTCCTGCCTCAGCCTCCTGAGTGCTAGAATAACAGACTGTGCACCCTGCTGGGCTTCTAAAGTATTTTCATTTCATGATATCCCATGTATATTCAAGTATCTCTTGGCCTGGACAGCAAGTTTTTTGGGGGGTGGGGTACTGGGAATCAAACTTGCCAGGCAAGTGCTGTGTTGCTGAGCCATATCCCTGGCCCCCTGGACAGCAGTTTTCAAAAATTAGGTTTTCATCAGGCATTTGGTTCAAATACCAGCTCTCCTGCCAGTTTGTAAGAGAAACATTAGAAGGCCTGGTTTGCTTTTCTGTAAGTGGGTATTGTGGTTGGGGTCGTTGCTATTGATGGGATAGGGAGGGAGGGAAGTTGCTTGTGACCTTTTGGGAACAGAAGGGAAGAATACACCAAACATTCTCGGCTTCGCAGTTGGTTGGGGCACTACTGTTGGAAGTTACTCAAATAATGGTATAAGTATCTGTTGCAAGTAGTTTATTTACAAGGCACTTTCTACTTATAGTTTATTGATTTTTTTGTTTGTTTTTTAAGGCTACGAGAAGTTTCAGAGAAACTGAACAAATATAACTTAAACAGGTAAGAATTTTAAGATACTTTAAATTTAGACATTTTCCTTTTCTTTGTGGTGCTGGGGATTGAACTCATACCAAGGACCTGTAGTGATTATTTATGTATTAACTATTTGGAGTTTTTGAGACAGGGTCTTGCCGTGTAGTTCAGGCTGGCCTTGAACTCACTATGTAGCCCAGGCTGGCCTCAGGTTTGTGACAGTTTTTGTGCTTCAGCCTCCTAAGTGCTGATTATAGGATTATTGGATTATACCACACCCAGCTAGATGCTCAGCTTTTTTTTCTCAACAAAGTTACATGCTTTATTGCTTCTGTTTAATTTTCCAGCTTTATTGAGGTGTTTTTTTTTTTTTTTTTCTTTTCAGTTTTTAAAAATAGGTTTGCCAGGTAGGTTTTCTTTTGTTAATGGGACTTTTTTTTTTTTCCAACTCCTAAAATGCGTTTACTGTTGGAAAAGTAATTTCACGTGCATACTTGTTTCTGTTGTTCCCAGTCACCCCCCTCTGAATGTTTTGGAGCAGGCCACTATTAAACAGTGTGTGGTGGGACCGAATCATGCCGCCTTTCTCCTGGAGGTAAAAGTGTTCTTCACTACATATGCACTTGCAGTTGCAGTACAGTCGGGTACCCCAGGGACAAAGCAGCTATGAGGAGTTGGTTTGCAGCCCACCCACTCACTTCCCTTCTTGTGCCAGTCTGGCCCAGGGAAGGCTGGAAGTGCTCCCCATGCTCCACAAAGTCATTCCCAACAGCGAGAGGCTCACTGGTCAGTGCTTGCTTTCTGGCTGTGCAAGCAACTCTCCACTGCTTTCCAGGCAGTGTGTGTGGATTGTCTACTGGACACCGTCCTGCTGGGAGGGAGCTCATTAAAAGATGTGTTCATGGTGATAGTAGCGATAGATACAGAATCTTCTTGTTGAATAAATGCACGTTTTAATGCATATTTTTACTTTGAGAATTTCTTTACTTTATAGGATGGGAGAGTTTGCAGGATTGGTTTTTCAGTACAGCCAGACAGATTGGAATTGGGTAAACCTGATAATAATGACGGGTAAGGCATTGTGTGTGTGTGTGTGTGTGTGTGTGTGTGTGTGTGTGTGTGTGTGTGTATTTTGCAGTGCTGGGGATTGAATCTATGCCTTTGCTATGGAGCCACACCCAGCCTGCTGTTCGTATTTAATGCAGGATGCCCTTAGCTTTTAGAAGCTATTATATTAAACACACTTTGACACTGATGATCCTCAAATCTCAAAAAAAAAGCATTACAGGAAATCACGTGCTTAAAGCACAGTAAACTGGTTAGTTTGCAGTTCAGTTTTAATTTTTAAGCAAGCAGTGGTTTACAGCCAAAACATTAACACTAAAAGCAGCAGAGGAGTTAGTTTTCACTTAGTAGGAATAGGTGTCCAGAAAATATTATTTTGTGGGTATCAAGTCAGATTTGCTCTTTTACGGGAATGATTTTATTCACGTATTTTTTGGTTTTTTGAGGCAGGGTCTTACTACATAATCCAAGCTTGCTTTGAACTCAAAGCAGTCCTCTTGCCTCTGCCTCCTAAGTGCTGGGATGACAGGAATGTTCCACCATGTCTGGCCCTAAAGTGATTTTACATACCATGATTTTCTCTTTATTATTTTCAAATTAGCTAGCTCAGTTTGAAAGCAAAAGGGGTCTTGTTTTGGTCTTTCAAAGTTATAGGACATAAAATAGATGCTCGATAAGTAAGTATAAGAACTCTAAATAGTATACGAGTTAGCATTCAATACAGTCAAATTGTGCTGGGTGTGGGGATCCAGCACTCAGGAGGCAGAGGCAGGAGGATTGTTGCCTACCTGAGCTATATATATAGCAAGACTGTTTCAAAGAAAAGAAAGTTGGCACCACATGTGGTGGCATATGCTTGTACTCCCAGCACTTGGGAGGCTGAGGTAGGAAGATGACTGTGAGTTCGAGGCCAGCCTGGGCTAAGTAGCAGCCTGGGTTCCACAGACCCTGCCCCAGTCTCCAAAACAAGAAAAAAAAAAAAAGGAAAGTTAGGAAAGAATGGTGGGTTGTTACATGGCCACAGGTTGTTAAGTTTGCTTTTTCTTTTCCCCAACCCAGGGCCTTCTCATTGAGCTGCATCCCTAGCCCTTTACCTTTTTGAGATAGGGTCTCACTAAGTCCCTGGATGGCCCAGGCTGGATTTAAGCTGGAGTTCTCCTGTCTCAGCCTCACAAAGTACAGTATGGGGCTGCCACTCCCAGCTGTTAGGCTTGTTCTTTGATCTGAAGTACACATTTAAGAGGCTTCATCAGAACTCCAGGCCTTTTATTATAGGAATTCCCAGGACAGTGAGACCTGGAGTTCCAGCTGTTTCTCTCAGCAGGTGGGGCCCACCCAGTGATTCTCCTGTTTCTTGTTTTTTCCAAGGTCAAAGTTAAACAGCAATTCGGGGGCGGGGAGGACCTCGAGGCCAGGCAGGACAAGTGACTCCCCGTGGTTTCTCTCAGGTTCGGAGACTCTGGGCCGCCTGGCGGGCAACACCCTGGGGTAAGTTGTGGGGCTAGTGCCTTGGGAGTGGCTTGTCCACTGTGACTGTCACCTTGGGGGGAGCTCAGCTTGCTCAGAGTGATCCCCCAGGGTAGAAATCACCCACACCAGCCAGTTATCGCTCACCTCGGCTCCAGATCTGTGAAAAAGTATGCCATCTGGATGGCATCCCTTGTCCCACTTGGGCCATTTACAAGTGTACATGATTGAATCTTTGGATAGCTCTTATATCTTATTCTTGTCTGTTTTTTTTCTTTTGCCTTTTTGAGACAGGGTCTCACTATGCAGTTCAGGCTGGTCTTGAGCTCACTTTGTAGCCCAGGCTGGTGTCAAACTTGCAACGATCCTCCTGCCTCAGCCTCCCGAGTGCTGGGATTACAGGCATGTTCCACCACACCTAGCAGTGTACATGAATTCTTCAACAGCGAATTTTTTGAGAATAATGGACCTGGTTCATGATTAGGAGCATGGGGTCAGCTCAGTCAAACCCAGACTTGCCCGTTCTCTTTCCTTTCCCTTCCACTTTCTATTTTATGTCTTTCTGTTCACTGACAGGCATTGTTGTGGCTCATGGATATAGTATTTGTTTTAGTCTGTGTTTTGTAACCTGTTTGTTGTATTGCTTAGTTTGTTACCAGGATTTGAACCCTCTTCTCAGTGGGTGAAGCTTGATTGTTGAAGGTGGTTATAGTGAAAAGTGTGGAATGATGAAGTAGACCGGGGCAGTCAGTGGACACAGCGATGCAGGGGACACTGAGGCTTGGGCCAGTCCAGAGATTGGGGCTGATTCTAAGACCCTATGCACAGGGAAAGTCATCAGCATTTTTAGTTGTGGCCCTACTCATTCCTGAACTTGCTCTTGCCTCACCTTGCCTGTATTGGGGAGCTATGCACCTCACTGACTCAGTGGCTATGGCACCTGTTTACTTTTATTTGGGTTTATAGCCATCAGGTTTAAGTACAAATTCTCTGCTTGTTGGTGAAATTCTGACCAGGTCATTTTGTAAATCAAGAAATTATATAGTCAAAATTATTTTGGGTCTCAGGAGGCGGAGGCAGGAGGATTGTTGCAAGGTCGAGACCAGCCTGGGCTACAAAGTGAGCTCAAGGCCAGCCTGAACTGTATAGTGAGACCCTGTCTCTAAACAAAACAAAAATTTGGGTCTTAGTTTTTTTTCCCTTCTTTTGTACAGGGCCCCCATGTCTGTATTGATTGCATAAACTTGAAGGAAGTCTGCAGTCTGTAACCTGGATTAGAGGATCTAGGATGTGCATGAGCCCAGTGCTCCCTCCACAAACGTGCCACTTAGGCTCCTGTCTGGAGGAGACTGGCCCCAGCCTTGTCACACCAGCCTGCTGAGTTCCAGCTTGTGTTCTGTGGTCAGGAGCTGCTCTGAAGATCTCAGTAGTGGTGCTGTTTTGTTTCCAGCAGTGTGGCTTATGGAGAAGTGATTGCTTATTTTGACTGATCATTCTTAAGGGCTGTGTGGTCTTTCTTTCAGTGTTTTTCCTTTTGTGTTTTTACTAATTGGCAAGTTGTATGCTAAAGATTTCTTTTTAAAAGTTTCCTCAGTATTTTTTAGTTAATATTAAAACTTAGGTAGCTCACTCTTTTGTAAGTAGCTATATGCTAGTCCCGTCTCCTGTGGCCCCCTGCCTCTGCCGCATTGCTGCTCACTTGGTCTGCCATCCTGATCTTCAGCCCGATGGCCCACAGAGAGATAGTTTAGGAGCGACTGTGGGGAGGGAGAGGCTGGAGTGGGGCCTGAGTTCTGATGGAGACGCTGAGTGGGGAACCTGGGGTGCAGCAGAGGTGGCACGCTCACAGCTGTGGTGGCCTCATGGATTCGGATTAGCAGCGACCCACAGACCGGGTCTCTCGGGTCAGCACACATGCTCTCTCTTCTGTTAGCTTGGCACTTACCCACTTTGGCAATCTTCATAGGGTGCTTGTAGGATCTGCCTAGCAGCAGATGCTTACCTGGACCATGTACTGTATCTGCAGGTCTCTAGCATTGTTTGCTTGGGGGCAGATGGTGGTAGTTACTTTGTGGAAATAGCACATCATTCCTCTGTCACTGCTGCCCATAACCTTTGGGACAGCTGTAGTAATTAAGTGCAGAGAAGAGACTTAAATGGGCACTGTCCCAGCAAACTGGAATTCAGGGTCACTCTCATCACATCTTTTTTTTGTGTGTGGTACTGGGGATCGAACTCAGGATCTCGCACTTGCCAGGCAGGTACTTCTGCCACTGAGCTATATCCCCAGTCCCTCATCACATCTTTTCAAGGGAAACCATGTGTGCCAGGAAATTGTTCTGCCAATGAGCTACAGTCCTCCAGAGTTTGTTTTTGTCCTGGGTGTGAGGCAGGGGCCTGGCTTCAGTCTTTTACATGTATGTATCCAGAGTTCCCAGCACCCTTTGCTGGAGAGCCTGCTATTGTGTCTCAGTACCTTGTTACTGTTTGTCTCCTTTTGGGTCCCCTGTTCTGTGGGTCTGTCTGTCATTATGCTAGACAGCACCATGTTGCTTTCATTATTGATGTCTTGCATCTTCCATTTTTCTCTTTTTTAAAGACTAGTTTAGGCTTTTTGAGGTTCCCTTGAGAGTCCATGTGAATTTTCAGAGTGAATTGTTTTATTTTAAAAAATAGTGCTGTAGCGGGGTGTGATGGTGCATACCTGTAATCCCAGCACTTGGGAGACTGAGGCAGGAGGATTGTGGTTGAGTTTGAGAGCAGCCTGGGCTGCAAAGTGAGCTCAAGGCCAGCTTAAACTGCATAGTGAGACCCTGTCTCAAAAAGACCAAAAAAAAAAAAAAAAAAAAAAAAAGTGCTATTTAAATTTTGGTAGAGACTATGTTAACTATATGTTGCTTTGGGTAGTGTGGAGCTCCTAATCAGTGGTGTTTCTTCTTTCCGTCCATGAACTTGTAGAGCATTTTTTCTGTCTCCTTGAACTCTTGTGTCAGTGCTTTGTACTTCAGTGTGTGCCTTGGTTTGGTTAGGTTTATTCCTAAGCACTATATTATTTTTGAGACTACTATAAAGGGAATTGTGTTCATTGTGTTTCTTAAGTGTAAGGTATGTTTAATGAAGCCCCTTTGTCTTTTCTTTTGGTCTACTAAAGGTTGTTAAAAGGCCATGTCTAAAGTCTGTCCCATAGCTGAAACAAGTGCTGTTTCACACTGCAGCCCTGAAGATGGGCAGTTTGAGGCTGTAGATACAAACACTGCACAAGCATGAGTGGACAGCACTCGTGGAGTACAGAAGCCTTCCAGAAGGAGGGTGCTGATTTTTGCTGGGAGCTCCTCCTCCTCCTAATGAAATTACATAGAAAGGTTTTTGTTTGTTTAGGTAGAGGTCAGATTTTCCAGCTAAGTGAAGAGAAACCACAGAGTTTGATGTGTACTGGTCTGAGAATCATTGTTTAATATATTTTAAGCTTTTCAAGGGAAGAAAGCTTGGAAAGTTCAGTTAGAACTATGAGGTGGGCCATGGAGGGCTTCAACTGTGGGTGAGGCCGTAGGAGTTCGGTGTAAAATGCTCCACGAGTGATGAATCCCGGGTTCCCTTGCCAGTGCTATCCTCACCTCACTGTGAATGGGCATCTTTCGTGATTGTCTATATGGCCTGCTAGGAAGCTTCTTCGTTTGCATCTGGGTAGTAAGGGAGGCTGCTATCTGTTCTGCCTCTTTTCTTTTCTCTATACGTAGAAAAAATTAATGAACATACTTTAAATAGTAAATTCCCCTGTTAAAGTAATGCTAAATAATAATGAATACTGTTCACAAATATGTTTCGTTTTACACAAACTACCTTGAGTTCTAAAGTGAGTTGTACCTTTGCCTAACAGAATGTTCTATTTAGTCTCTCTAGGACTTTTTCCAAGGTAAGATGTGGGGCTGGGGATGTAGCTCAGGGGCGTAGCACCAGCCCGGCCAGCGTAAGGTCCTGAGTTCGATTCCTGGTACCAAACAAAAATTTGAGATACAGAGGTGAGATGTGTTCATTTTAGACTTAGGGAAAGAAACGAGTATGTTTATCTTTTTTTTTTATGTTTATCTTTAAAAATCATTTTGAAAGCTGTTTGGTATTATCTAAGAAGTGAATTTATATTTAAGCATTAAAAAATTGGGACTGCTTTTTTGTTTGTTTGGTTTTGGTTTTTTGAGACAGGGTCTCACTATGTAAAGCCCTGACTGGCCTCTAAATTGTGGTGATCCTTCTGCCTCACCCTCTTGTGCTTCAACCTCTTGAGTGCTGGGATGACAGCAGTGTGCTACCATACCCAGATGGGACACTTACTTTAAAGCTCAGTCTATTACATTTTTCTTTTGTCCAAACATTACTATAAAATGATGCCAAGTAGAAATATAAACTTTAAAAGAATGAAAATGAGACCCCGAGTAACCTTTTGAACTGCTGATTGTCTCAACTCTGATCCTTAGAAGCCGCTGGAGTTCCGGAGTGGGTGGAAGTGGAGGAGGGTCCTCTGGTCGGTCATCAGCGGGCGCCCGGGACTCGCGGCGACAGACTCGAGTCATCCGGACAGGGCGCGATAGAGGCTCAGGGCTCCTGGGCAGCCAGCCACAGCCGGTCATCCCTGCATCTGTCATTCCCGAGGAGCTGATCTCACAGGTGTGGCTCTGGGGGGACATTTCCATGAGGCGGGGCCAGGCTGGGTCTCAGGGCACCGGTGTGGCTTATTGTGAGTTGCAAAGTAAATTTTTTGGTACTCATTCTACACAGTTAATTTTTTTCCTGCCTCACTCTTCTTTGGGTACTGGGGATTAAACCCAGGGAATGTTGAGCTGCATCCCCAGCCCTTTTTAAAATTTTAATTTGAGACTGGATCTTGTTAAGTTGGGTTTGCTGGCCTCAAATTTGAGATCCTTCCTGCCTCAGCTTACTGTATAACTGGTTTTGTAGATGTGCCTGGGGTGTGCTTGCCTAGAAAACTGTATTTGAAAAATAATTTAATCAGAAAAACTGCATAGCACCTGCTTACTTATTCATTCTTATTTTAGGCCCAGGTTGTTTTACAAGGCAAATCTAGAAGTGTCATTATTCGAGAGCTTCAGCGAACAAATCTTGATGTAAACCTTGCTGTAAATAATTTACTTAGCCGGGACGATGAGGACGGAGACGACGGGGATGACACAGCCAGCGAGTCGTACCTGCCTGGAGGTGAGTGGGCCACCAGGTTGCTTTCTCCACTCTGCTTTGCTGATTCCACCAAGGAGTGGAAGTGTAAAATCCTGCTGTTTTTGTAACTTTGAAAGGCAGTAGCAACTTCTCATGGAAGAGCTGCTTGCTTTGATTGTAAAATACCTGTGGATTTGCTTGTTCATGGTGCACGTATAGCTGTGTGTGCAGAGCTTTATTCTTGGCTGACAGGTGACAACATAATTTATTTTTAACCTCATTATTGAAAACATAACTGAGCTGTATTTAAATCTTGACAGTATTAACTGTGACGTCTTCTATCTTAAGAATGATCTTTTTTGTATAATAATTTAGTAAAAACATGCAACAGTTGCGCATCTCATGTCCCTTAAAGTCTAAGTTAATAACATTAAGTTTATTTCCTAGATAGTAGTTACTTTTGGGGCTGGGGATATAGCTCAGTGGAATAAGCGCCTGCCTAGCAAGTGCAGGGTCCTGAGTTCGATCCCCAGTACCGCCAAAGAAAAAAAAAAAGGATAGTAGTTACTTTTTACCCTTGTGTAATACCAGTCACAGAGTTAGATGTAATTTAATTCTTGGAGTTCTTTTGGGGTCTGTGGGTACACTCTCTGTAGCTGCTCCATTTGTATTTGTCTGTCTCTGTTTGTAGAAGATCTCATGTCCCTACTTGATGCTGACATTCATTCTGCCCACCCAAGTGTCATTATTGATGCGGACGCTATGTTTTCTGAGGACATTAGCTATTTTGGTTATCCTTCTTTTCGTCGTTCATCACTTTCCAGGCTAGGCTCTTCTCGAGGTAATTTTGCATTTATTTCATTTTGATCAGGGATTGGCTGTATGAAAAGATAGTGGTAGATTCATTGGATTTGAACTTGTAGAATTACTGTAGACTAGATCATTATCAATTAGTGTTTTTGTGGACCCTTGCCATTAAACTGGTTATTTTTTACATTGAAGAGCCACAGTGGTATTTTAGAGATAATTGTTTACATTATGTAATATATGTCATGGCTTATGACTTACTAACTGTAATTAAAAATACCAATTTTGAACTAAAAGCGGAAGTCTCTACTGTGACATGCAGCATTTAGAAAACAAGTCTCTGAAGGTTATTTGATTAAAATAACATAGTTCTTCTGTTGCCCTAAGTCTTGGTTAGAAGGAAGAGGGAAGTATGAGAAATTTAGCACATAGGGTTGGAGAGGCCAATATTAAGTGTATAGAATTGATTACCTTAAAGTGCTTTTACAAGTTTGAAATTCTTAAAAAATATAGTGCATAGTAGAAGGCAGAAGATTTTGAAACCATTAAACTAGCTGCTCTGTAGATTTTTGAATAAACTTTAGGTTGGATTATAACTTAGTATTTTTACTTTCTAAAATTTAAAACCACTTGATTGAAATAATGGAGAAAAATAACCTGTATTTATTGATTATTAATAAAGTGGAAAAGGTGCTGTGTTTTATTAAGACATTGATCCAAACATCTAGTACTTAACAGATTTTTAAAAAAATAACAGATCTATGGGTGATCTTTTAATACACTGGACATACTATATAATAGATTCAGAATTGTTTCAGTAAATGCCTACTTCATTGGCTTAAATGAATCAAGTATTGCATTTTCAAATATTCAGTATCTAACACAAGTAAGTCCTTTTTCCCTTTTTCTTTTCCTAAGTTCATCACATATAGACTAACTTTTAGTTTGAACCATCTGAAATAACTGGTACTAGACCAATTTTGACCTACATATATGACAATATGACAATTTTGTATGACTCAGCTATAATTTGCCTCTAATTCTTATTATCCAAGTCTTGGAGCGTTTATTTTGATTATCTTACTTTAAAATGTAAAGTATGGGAGGGAGTAAAGTATAAGCAAACTGAAAAAAAGTGGCCTTAGTTTGTAGGGCAGTTACGGGAGAAACATTTTGGTGAAGGAAATCAAGATTCTTCCCCCAAAAAGCAAACTGCCCTCCAAGTCTTATTTCTCAAATTTTTAAATGAGTTGTCCATAAAAAATCATTGCCTATAAAGCTACTCTGAATAAGAAAAACCTTTATAATGAGTTTATGTTAATTATTTGTAGTTTAATTATGCAGTTTTCCCATGTCTGGATTTAGAAAAAAACGGGAGACTTTGTAACAAATACTTTTTTGGTTTGCCTACATGTATCTGACATGTTGAAATCCTAATTATACACATTTTCTCTTTTATAAATAGAAATACTCATAGTATGCTTTTCTAATGAAAGTCAGAATGTTAAAACTCCATTAAAAATTAAAATCAAGTTTAAAATAAAACAATTCTGTTCTAAAACATACATAGTTGAAATAATGGATAAGTTTGCCTCTGCATAATTTAAAAAAAATATACTAGTTTATAATTTGTATCCACTCACTGGAAAAGGATTAGTATTTCGAATGTTGCAGGTCAGCTCTGTTACATACGCATTGACATAAACTTTTGTGAGTACATGAACTGCTGTTAGTTGCATCCTGAAGGGTCTTTACTAGAGAGTGGCTTACTTTTATCCCACTGGTGTGACCCAATTGCATACCAGTTCTCCTTCTTCCCTTAGAGAGAGACTCTGAGCTGTTGCGTGAACGTGAATCCGTTTTACGTTTACGTGAGAGGAGGTGGCTTGATGGAGCCTCATTTGATAATGAAAGGGGTTCTACCAGCAAAGAAGGAGAGCCCAGCTTGGACAAGAAGAACACACCTGTGCAGAGCCCAGTGTCACTAGGTGAAGATCTGCAGTGGTGGCCTGACAAGGTATTTGGAAAAAACTCACACCCTTCCCATTTAAGTGGATTCTTGACAAGTTCCTTTTTTTCCCCTCTTTCGGAAAGTTTTGTTGAATTTATTCATATTTTTGTACTGCTGTTCAAAAAAAGAAAAAAGCAGAAACATAAAATGATATTTTTGTCTCATTTTACAGTGCAATAAGTAGACTGTCTTGATTGACATTGCATGAGTCATCTTGGTAAGATGTGTTGAGTGCCTGAGTGTGCTTGTTTCCTCCTTCAGGCAAGCAGATGAGTAATGGGGTGAATTTGCAGGCAGCACTCAACATTCTGCCCCAGGGGCTTTTCGGAGACTAAGTACTCCCCCTGGTGGTGGTAGAGATGGGCTTTGCCCATTTTCCAGTGTCAGGAGGGCCCAAGTTTCTGCAGCGCAGGATGTAGATCTTCATTTCTTAAATGAATTAGCTGTCCCAGAGTGGCAGTGACTTCCTGCAGACCCTTTGCTGAGACTGTGGAGGGAAACAAAACCTGTGACGGGGTCAGCTGCAGCTCTGTGTTGGCCCTGAGGACTGGCCCCTGAGTGTGCTCCAGAGAGCATCTGGGGTTTGCTAGGTTGAGTCTGGTATCACCAGCCCGTGGGTGCACAGTGACTCGGAATCGCTGCCTATCATGGCTTAAGCCATTGCTGATTCACCTTCTAAGACTGCTGTAGGAAGTGTATGTGTTTCCTGTTCTTTTTTTTACTGTGCCTTGTTTTTCTTTTCAGATAGTTGGGTAGGAAATTTTCTTAAGCAGAAATAGCCCAGAAGATGGGAACTCAGAGGTTAATCACTAACAGATAAGGAGAGTCTGGCATGGAATTCTTTTCTCTCAGAATTTGAACTTGAATTGGGAAAATATTATGGAACTTTCCAAATTTCTGTTTCCATAATTATTGCAAGACTTAGTGCAGTGCATTTATTTTCCTCTGCTTTCAGGTCATGTGGAAAATCTTGAATGCAAGAGAGAACATGAATTTTAATCACTGTCTTTGGAAGCAAAGGTTATTCTGTTTCCTTTGGCAGCTGCTAGACTTTTCCCAAACTACATTCTCTTACTTATTTCCATGAAATTGGAAATGTCCCAAGCTCTGCTTTATGCTTTTTACTTTGTATGATAGGGGTGATTGTGTGTGTGTGTTTGTTCTCTGTTTCCTGTTTTCCTTGCCTGAGTTGTTTCTATTGGTAGAGCATAACAACAGCGAACTCATGAACCCTTTACTAGTGCTGACATGTATTACTTGTCCAGGCTTTTTAATCATGTGTTAGTTTTGTTAATGAAAGTATTTTTGTGTCATGGTTCTGTGTGTGTGTATGCATGTATGTGTATGGTCCTAGGGATTAAACGCAGGTCCTTGAGCATGCTGGGCAGATGCCCTACCACTGTGCCACAATCCCTAACCCCATGAAGGCATTTCTGAACAGAACAAATATAGCAGACTTTTCCTCTGCTCCTGTGCCTTCTGTCATATTTAGCCACTATTTGTTGTCCTCTGCTGATAGGCATGTGTCTAAGGTAGAGCTTGTTTTCAGAGATAACTGGTAATGCTTTATGAAATATTAACTTTAGACAGAATTTGATTGTTTAGATACTGAGTGAAAGAAAAACTGTGTGAAATAATTGTCATCTATCTGGCCTTTTATCTGTGAAATGCATAATTTAAAATAACATGGCAAATGAAATATATTATCTCAAAATTGCAATCTACCCAGGCATAATATCTTAAAACCTATAATCCTAGCACTTGGGAGGGTAAGCCAGGAGGAAAACTGAGTTCGAGGCCAGCTTGAGCTACAGATAGTACAGAGACCCTATCTTCTCACCCTCCCAAAACAAACAAACAAAAACCTCCTGCAATGTAGACACCATAATTTTCCATTCTGTGGAAGCAAACCACTTTGGCTTGCTTCAACTGTTGAGTACTCTCACAGCCCCCAACACGTCCATTAGACACTGTCTGCGGGGCCCTCACAATAAGGATGGAGGTGCTCCAGGCTGCTGGGGGCAGGGGGGCGGGCAGCGCACTGCTCTGCAGGGCCCAGAGAAGGAACCCTGCTGGCCTGGCATTGCTAAGGACCATATTGATTTCCCACCATGGCTGGGGTGGTGACCTTTGTCAAATGCAGATTTGGGGAGTGGGAGGTGATGGGTTGGGCAGGTGCAATGTGGAGATAGGGAACAGGGCACTAGGATGCCAAGCACACATGCAAGGTGTACCACTATGGCCAGGTCTGAGTGAGCTCTTGAAGATCAGGAGGTTTCCCAGGCAGGACAGGCTGAGTGCTGTGGCTTATGTTGTTGTTTTGCTTTGTGTTGTGCTGTTTTGAGACTGTGTAGTTCAGGCTAGCTTTGAACTCACTGTGTAGCCAGGTTGGCTTCCAGCTTATGGCGATTGTCCCGAGGGCTGGGACAGGGATGTGCTACCACAGCTGGTTAGTTCTTTCTTTAAGGTAACACTCGGAAAGCAGGGCAGTGGAAGAGCACTCAGGAATCATTTTCTGTAGGCTAATGAGCTGCTGGTCACCAAGAGCAGCCTGGAGTCTAGAACAGGAGACAGATAACACATGACTAACTCAAATGACTGTTGAGTACTTATTCTTAAAAAATGTGGATCTCTGTAATCTAGGTTGCGTTCTCAATACAATCTTGGTAGCTCTTGCATTATTTTCATAAAACAGTATGATTCTCCACCCTCAGCCCATCAGGGTGCTGAAAGGTAGTTTTCATTTTGTATGTAATGGTCTGCTGGAGAAGGTCTGGCAGTGCTTTTCTGAGCCTTCATTCTTGTACATGAAGAACTGCAATGTCTTTCTTTCTGCATGCATGTGGCTTCTTAGTGGTAGATTTGATTTAGCAGTGGAAACGGGGAACATGATCAGTACCTAGTTTCCTGCCGAGTCTTTTTTTTTTTTTTTTTTTTTTATTTCCTGCCGAGTCTTGATTGCTTTTATATACAAGGAAATGGAATCACTCTTCTTTGGGGTCAAAGTATGCACCCAAGCTTACTTAATTAACTAATTAATTAATTTAGTCTTTTTGAGGCAGAGTCTCAACTATGCAATTCAGGCTGGCCTTGAACTCACTTTGTAGCCCAGGCTGGTCTCACACTCTCAACGATCCTCCTGCCTTGGCCTCCCGAGTGCTGGGATTACAGGTGTGAGCCACCATGCCTGGCCCCCAGCTTAATTTTAGAAATGGCTTAATGCAACATTCTTAAATGTAAAGTTAGTATCTGTAGTGTTTTTTCAATTTATCTTATGTTAGGATGCAAGGGGCATGCTACTTTTAAATTAACTGAATTTATAATACTTTCCCAGCATCCACTTAGAAGAACAGCTAGTACTTTCACATAAAATTTAATTAGGGAATATTCTTTTCTTTAAGCCTTTATAGTTCAATCTTTTGATGACAAATGATTTGAGGTATTCATAAATTATAGATACAAGGTGGGATAAAAATACAGTGAGTATTTAAAAATTTTTAAAAAGTTATCACAGTAAAAGGTAAATTAATCATGCATTATTCCTGAAAGTCCTCTTCCTCACACCAGACTCATTTATCACATTGTGCTTGCCACTTTCTGAAGCAGTTCTGGAAGTGCTTTTGTGAAATAGTTTGCACTTTTGCGGCTGCCTCAGTGTCCTGAATCAATTTAAAATGTTTACCTTTTGCGGCCATTTTGACTCTGGGGAGAAGCCAGAAGTGGCACAGTGCCAGACATGTTGAATAAGGAGGAGGAGGCTGCAGCGTCATGCTTTACAGACCTGCCCCTTTTGAATGGCACTGGGCAGCAACATTCGCCAGGGTTTTGGTCACACCTTGTAGAGACATTCTGGAGAGAGCACCTCCAGAACTGCTTCAGAAAGTGGCAAGGACAGTGGGGTGTGTTTGAAGTGAAGATATTTTGAGGGGCAGTGTATCTTTTACTCTAATAGCTTGTTAAAATTTAAGCATTTACTGTAATTTTGATCACCCCTCTTCCCAAAATTACTCTTTTGAGTTAAATGTGAAGACCAGTATAAATACTTCATTGGAAATGATTGTAGGAATATTGAAAGTTTTATGAAGATAGTGGCAAAGATCAATCATTACTAATTTAGTAACCTTGACTAAATATACCCTGTGAATGTTAGGTCTTCTGCTAGGTGTTAGGTCGGTGTTTGCAGGCAAAGAAGAACAGAGGTCCCCTGCCAAGGCACTACGATGGGCTGGGCCTGGAGGTGGTGGGGAGGCAGGGGAGCCTTGCAGAGGGAATGGATGGGCAAGAACCGGACCACGGGAGCTCACACCCCAGCTCTGCCACTTGCTCTGTGACCCTGACCAAGTACTATACGACAGCAGGCAGAGGCAGGGCACAGGCCTGTGCTCCCAGCCTGGGTGGCTCTTTCATACTGGGCTGAGAATTGTGCCTGAAGACATCAACTTTCTTAGTGCACAGCACCCCTACATCCATCCTTCTTTCTTCCTCTTATCCCTTCTTGTCCTGCCTCTGTTCTCTGTCCCTCTTCCTCTTTGTCTCTCATCCCCTCCATCCAGCCAGCCAGCCATGTAAAGTTGGAACATCTTTCCAGTTTATGTGACTGATAATTCTACTTTGCAGATAGGAAAAAGCTTTGGCAGTTCAGTTGTTTAAGGAGGAGCGATAGTCTTGCAATTAGGCTAAATCTAACGTTATTCCATTCTTACTGCTTAGTCACATTTGCAGTTTGCCTTAAATTAAAATCGTGTGTATTGCTGAATATTTTACATGTAAATTGTAACTGTGTGCTTACGTAAACTTCTTCCAACAAGAGTCTAAAACACAGCATTTTATAAAGCCAGTATCATCTTGATACTTGAGCCTAACAGACTTGATACCTGGCTATTATCTGTGATGAACTTGGGTGCATAAATTCTCAGTAAAGTAACAACATGTGGAAAACAGGGTACATCCTGACCAACTGGCCCAGGCACGACCTGGCATGAATGCTGGTTCCTGTGCACAAATCAGTCAGTGTGATGCACTATGGGACTAATTGAAGACAACAGCTGTGTAATGCTCTCACTGCACAAAGAAGGATTTGACAAAGGTCAGCAGTTTTTGCTTGGTAAAATCACTTCTAAAGTTTTGATGAAGAAGGAAAGTCCATCAGCTTAAAGGTGCAATTACGAGAAGCCCATACTTGACATCATAATCCACGAGGAGCAACTGGGAGCTTTTCCACTAAGATCTGGAGCTCACTTTTGCTACTTGTGCAGCAGTAGTAGTAGAAGCACTAGCAAGTGTATGAAGAGAAAAAGAAGAAAAAGGAAGAAGAAAACTGCCTTCCCCATTGGTAGTCCTAAAGGAGAAAGTAAAGTTATCTTTATTTGCAGGTGACATGATGCCATATGTAGAAAATCTGAAAGAAGTATAAAAACCAGAAAATTTGAAAGAAATAATATACAAAGAAAATCTGAAAGAATGTAAAAAGAATGTAGTGTAAAAAGAAGTAACAGTAGAAACCTGTTAGAAGTAACTGAGTAAAGTTGTAGGATACAAAATCATTACATAAAAATTGGGTAGCATTTATTTATACATGTAATAGCCTAGCTGAAAAGAAATCAAGGAAATAACCCCTCCTTCTCCCCAAAAACCCCTAACCAGCAAAGTACAAAGTTCCTACACTGTAAACTAAAAAAATGGACGAAATAAATTGAATAAGACACAAAGAAGAAAACAGTATCCAGTGTTGATGGATTAGAAGTACTGATGGTATTGAGCTGTGCATTGTGGTACATGTGTATAAGCACAGCACGGTGGAGGCTGAGGCAGGATTACCACAAGTTCAGGGTTTGACTAGGCTACATAGTGAGTTCAAGGCCAGCCTGAACTACAAACTGTCTCCAAAAAAAAGAGCCTAAAGAAGTGTTGATAGTATTAAAATTTTTATACTACCTAGAATAATATACAGATTTGATACAACCTCATCAAAATTCATTTGCATTCTTCAAAAAAATAGAAAAAAATCCTAAAATTCATATGGAGCCACAAAAAGCTATACCGAGAAAGAAAAAAAGTTAGAGGTATCACAACTACTGATTTAAAATCTGCCGTAATAATCAGGATGGGTGTTGGCATAAAAGCAGCAGTAGACTAGTGGACCATAAGAGAGCACAGACGCAAACTCAGTGTGAGGTCTTGGAGGACGCGGACCAAGATGGACAGTCGCTTCAGTAGGTGGTGCTGGGAAAGTGGGATTTCCACTCACAAAAGAATGAAACGGGATCTGACTCTTACAGTATACAGAAAAATGAACTTGGAATGCACCCAAGGTGGCCAGCCCAGTGCCCTGCACATAGTAGGCAAGTGCACTTCCACTGAGTTACATCGCCAGCTCTTTAAAAATTCCCTTTGGAGGCAGTATCTTGCTAAGCTGCCAGCGCCCTGCTTCTGTTCTGAGAAGGTGGGGATCTACGTGTTACCACCATGTCCTGCCATAACCTTGTGCTGTGAGCCTCACATACATGTGTTTCGTCACAGAAACCCACAGATGAAAACCTGCTCAGAAGCACACTGTCTGCATTTACTCAGGATGCACACTTACTTACAAAACTCTCCAAAGTCAGAAAGAAGAGCTTGCTTCTTGTGATACAGAAACCAGAGGGAACTGCAGGTTGCTGCTGTAAATTAGCACATCTCTTGTGTCTAGTAGTGTTGGGGAGACAACGCTACTTCCCCATGCTGAGCGAGGTCAGGCCCCTGGCACGGGCTCTGTGTTACAGCATGTGGAGCAGCCCGCAGCTAAAAGGAGTTGTCTCTGTTGGTCATGCTGTTGCACCTGGCTTGTGGTCTCCATGTCCATGGGGTAGGCAGTGGACAGGGCGATTGGCTGGGGGGTGGGGGTGGTTTTGTTCCTGTTGACATTTGGAAGCTTCCAGGAAACATCTATCCAGTCAGCCAGATATGTCACAGATGCTGTTGCTTCGTAAGAAGGTGATCTCCAGAAGAAGAAGTGAGGCAGGCAGAGAGAAGGAAAAGGGGAAGTGTGAGCAGACTTCCGCAGGCAGGAGCTAGCGTCTCCTGGGAGGAAAAGAAGCATTCAAAAAAAGGATGAGGTTTTACGGAAGAAAGTTTTGGAAAAGAAAGACAAGCTATTTCAAAATGTCAGTCTCTTGGTGTCATTGTGCTCAGGAGTTCACACCCCTCCATGGGCTGGTTCCTGTCCCTTTAGTACTCTCTGTCCCATATAGGGAGTGGTTTCTAACTTGACGCTTGTGTATCTTACACAGTCAGCTCCAAACTTAGGAACTACATTCAGCTTCAAATGGTTTATTTCTTGTTAAAAAAAAAAAAAAAAAGGAACTATGAGCTGTGTATCTATACAGAAACAGTGCCCAGTCTATTCTTCCTGGTTGTTTTGAGCAGCCCCAACTTGCTCAGAAGCACCAGTTAGTACTTCCTGAGAAGGATAAAAGTGCTGTCCTTGGTCTGGTACGAGTGAGTGAGCAAGCACACGAACGTGCTGCCCTCGGGGTCTCTGGTTATCCAGTGTCTTCATGTGTGCAGGAGTGCTGTGTCCAGGGGTCAGCAGAAGCAGGCAGCCAGCCGCTGTCCTGTACCTCTGGGCTGGAGGCTGTGCTTCCTCGGGGCTACCCTCCCTGCGGGGCATTAGCAGTCACTGTGGAGTTGAGGTCTATTTGTCTAGTCAGGGGGAGCTTGGCATGCTCCTGTTCCTTGCTGTGTGCCAGAAGGACTCCGTGGGGAGTGCCCCATTCACTGGAGGCAGTGTGTCCCCGAGTCACCAGGGGTAGGCTGAAGTGATGGACGGCCGCATGTAGAGGTCACAGCTGGGAAGGCCAGTCCCACTGACAAGAGTTGGCAGAGGCTTTGTAGGCCAGGCCCCTGGCGCTGCACTGAGGTGGTGTAGGTGTTGCCCATACAGCAGAGCTGTCCAGGTAGCGGACGACAGGGCATGTTGGGAGTGAGCGGTGAATGTGTGGAGTCACTGTGGTGTAGTGAGCAGCGTGGAGGGGGCGGTATGGCGAGGGGCCCTAGATGACTCATTGAGGAAGCCAGAAAGTAGAAGGCAGCAGAGTCCCTGGAGAAGTGATGCGCCAGAGCATTGTGTGGCTTTGCCCTGTTAGTTTGTTTCTAAGGAAGTGAACACTGTTGTCATTGTGGCAGAAGCTTGCCGGTGACAGATCTGAGGCTGTACAGTTTCATTTGGTCCTGTGGACTGTTTCTGTCCCCTTTGGAATGCCTTGTGCTTGAATAATGGTGTGGGGAAAAGACGGGTAGGAAAGCCTCAAGTAGCTGGACTAAAGCTACGATACCTGTCTTTCTCCCACAAAGTGGAGCTAGAAGTGTGATGTGCTATGGGAGAGGGGAGTTATGCAGCTGTCAGCCAGGCAGGGGCAGTGGAGACGGGAAGGGACGCAGGCTGAACACTGTGCTGCCTCGGGGTCAGGAGGCCTGTGCACTGAGTGGGCGGTGCTGCAAAGACCGAGTCCCTGAGGCTGAGGGTGGAGCAGGGTCTGTGGTAGGGAGGGTGGGTATTGTGAGGGAGATGGGGAAAATAATGATGAAGGTGGGAGGAAGACAGCCGTGACCTATGACCAGGAGCTGATGGAGAGATGATGGGTTGTGAAGCATCCAGAAGTGCGACTGCCTCTGGCAGGAGAGGCTGGTACAGTGAGATGTGTCCCAAGTGATCTTCCCAGTACTGGTACTGGGAGCAGGCCGAAAGCAGGACTTGCTTGGATGGCCTCTGGGACTGAGAAGGTAGTGGGTGTGTGTGACTGTGTTTAAATAAAGGGGGAGGTGTGGCTTTCTGAGGTGGGAGACCTTGGGTCTGAGCTGCAGGAGATAATAACTACTTCGATTGACTGAGGCTTCCTTGGCCCTGGGCTCTGTGCTGTGCACTGTGTATATTAATCACCTTCTCTCATATGAGTATTATGATTCCTCTTCTAGTTGTGGCCCAGTGGGTGCAGAAGAATTATGTAATTTGTACTACTTCCCCATATGTGTTGGATCCAGCTTTTGGACTCAACTTGGTCTGATGCTGTTACCTTTCATTTGAACCAAGGGGTCGAAAAGACAGAATGAAGTAGAAAGGGTGAGATTTGACGCAGAATTGCAGATGTGATCTCTTTGCCCCAAGTGAAAAGAAGGCTGCATGGTATTGGTAAAATGAACATCAAAGCAAGTATTTTTCTGTACCAGTCCAAGGCATAGCTGGTTGTTGCTGTATTGCAGATCTTGGTAGACTTTGCAAAGGCTTTAGGTGAGCACTGGAATCTATCTGACCAAATAAGATAAATGGAATTGTGTAGAAGGGCAGAAAAACACCATTATTTTAGCCTGTGGCATTTTAGAGGGGAGAGAAATAGTGCATAGGACAAAAGGAAACTGTGCAGCCTCAGATCTGTTAGTGGCAGGTTTTACTGAGAGTTTTGAGGTGCTTCATGAGTGATCATTGGGCTTGTTTTAAAAAGTTAGCATTTGTAATACATACTTACATTTCTTGCTTAAGATTTTATGAATTAATTATTGCCCAAGCTTAAGATGTGGATGTCTGTTTCATCAGCTTAGAATCAGATATAATCCTGGGAAGGGGTCTTGTCTCCTGACTGCGCATCCCTCCTTCAGCTCCCACTCCCGCTCCCACTCAGTCACCTGTTTGGTACTCTTGCTGAGCACCACTTGGCCAGCTGTGTGTTGGCACGAAGTTGTGAGGGAGACAGTGCCTGTGTGTGTGTGACAAAGGAGTGGATGTGCTGCATTGTGAAGTGCTGGCGCCTGCAGGCCAGCGGGAGACAAGGGGCGCTTGCGTAGATAGTGAAGCCAGGGAAGGTCCCCTTCAGTGGAAGAGGGAATGAGTGAGCGGAGGAAAAGTCGCACACACAGAGAGCAATGCCAGGACAGTGCCTCAGGGCAAGGTCCACAAGGAAGAAGGCCAGTGAGAGTGGCTAGGGGATATGGGAGAGGGACTTGGGGAGCTGGGGCCTGAGGAGCTGTGGGCTGTGCTGGGGATGCGGGCAACCACTGTGTCCACACATTAAACTAGATGTGATCCGGGGATGAAGGGCAGTGTCCAAGCCTGTGGGCAAAGTCCTGTGTTGCTAGTGTTGTGCTATTTTTACTTTCAGGATGGAACAAAATTCATTTGCATTGGGGCACTGTATTCTGAGCTTCTGGCTGTGAGCAGCAAAGGGGAGCTTTACCAGTGGAAGTGGAGTGAGTTGGAGCCCTACAGAAATGCCCAGGTATTAGATGTGTGGAGCTTTGCATTGAACAGCACTACATATCCGCATACAAATAGTAATCATTTTTCTTATGCTTTCAAAGAATCCTTCATTACATCATCCAAGAGCAACATTTTTGGGGTTAACCAATGAAAAGATAGTCCTCCTGTCTGCAAATAGCATAAGAGCAACTGTAGCTACAGAAAATAACAAGGTAGGAGTCACTTTGCATTGTAAACATTTCATGCTTATATTCTTGATTTTCTTTGTCTTGCCCTTTTCATGTTTCCATTTTCTGTCTTTCTGTCCAACTAGGTCCATAAATACAGAGTTTCAAGCTTTAGGAAAAGAATTCAGTCTTTGTTTTGGCTAGTTGATCACTATACTAATAATCCAGCTTTAAAGTAGAGTTCTACTGTAAGGAAAGAGGAAAATATTCTTAAAATTGAAAGGGGAATGGAGGAAATTTTAAGAAAAGATAGATTGGAACAGTATGGATGTTATACCTCAGGTGATCAGTTTAGCTTTGAAGTCACAAAACTATTAAACATTGTTGGAACAAATGTTTGAGATTAATGCCTTAAAGGTGGCCTCAGACACTGATTTCAATAGCTGCTATGTTGGTTTACATGTGGAGGACGTATTTTATTTTCTAGTCTTAGTAAGAATCTCTTCTGAAGTACGTATGTGATATAGTAGTAAATGCAGTAACAGTATTTAGCTGAAGACATTTTAGAGCTCCATTATGCACACTTGGCCTGGGTTTTATTTTGTCTTGGGTACTGGGGATTGAACCCAGGCCATCTGCCACTGAACTCCACCTACAGCCCTCTTGATTTGAGACAGAGCACCACTGTATTGCCCTGAGTGGTCTTAAACTTGTGATCTTCCTGCCTCCCAGGTAGTTGAGGTTACAGGGGTTTCCCACTGGGCTTGGCACTGACCCTAATTTGAACTGCAGTCCTTTTGGAAAAACTGTTTTTTGTCGTTTCCCCCTAATATTTTATCCTTTAGGTTGCGACATGGGTGGATGAAACTTTAAGCTCCGTGGCTTCTAGATTGGAGCATGCTGCACAGGCACATGCCGAACTCCAAGGAGAGCGAGTCGTCTCTCTGCATTGCTGTGCCCTTTACACTTGTGCCCAGCTGGAGAGCAGTTTATACTGGTGGTGAGTCTGGCAACTAGAACATCTGGCGGGGAGAGGGCAGTCAGAAGACAGCTGTGTTGGGGGAGTGTCACCTTGGGGTCAGTTACATTTACTGAAGGAAAACCTGAAGATACATTCATAAAAGTGGTGGATAATATTAAATTTTATCCGAATAGAAAGCCACCCACAACCCAAAGATCTCTACTGCTAACATTTAGAGGTAATTGTAGTCTCTTCTTCCATCCTATAAATATATAGATACGTGTCTTGTTTTACATAATTAGAAGTACAGAGTATGGCATATAGGGTGTCTCTTATAGGAGGCAGAGGTGATACTGGGGTTTGAACCTAGGACCTCACATATCCTAGGCAAGTGCTCTGTCACTGAGCTACATCTCCAGCATTTATAGAATATTTGGGGGGTTTTTATTTAATTGTATGAGTGTTTTCTTTCTTACTTAATTTTTCTAACTTTACTGTTAGGTGTTTCAGTTTGCTTTTTGTAGTATTTTAAGGAAATACAGTAAGTTTATATTGGCAAAAAATATATATAGGGCACGCTGCGGTGATGTGTAAATTACCTGGAAAAAACATGAATTGATACATTTTCTTCAAAATGTAATCCTAAAGATTTAATAAAACCAGATCTAGTTATTAAATATATAAACAAATTGCAGTTAAGAGATTTTGTACATGTTAATAGTATTCTGAGCAAAAGTATCAGAGAAGGACTGCCTGACTGATAATATGTATAATGTCACATTTATTTAATGGTGTTTTTTCTCATTTGCCCAATTTATGTTTTTTTTTTTCCAGGGGTGTAGTCCCTTTTAGTCAAAGGAAAAAAATGCTAGAGAAAGCTAGGGCAAAAAATAAAAAGCCCAAATCCAGTGCTGGTATTTCCTCCATGCCGAACATCACTGTTGGTACCCAGGTGAGTGATAGAATTAAGCTGTTCTAAGAGCCATCTTTTCCTTTTGAGCCCTGCCCTCCCTGTGAGGAGCTCCTGTAGGCAGCTTCCCAGGTGTGTCACCTGAAGGGCCAGGTCTCACCATGTATATGTCACATCATTCCTGCTTCACGTGGCAGCTGAGCGACATGTTATACACTGTTTCAGTGTCAGTAGAGTTTCCAGTGGCTGTTTCCTGTATGTACCTGGTTTCCTGTATTTTCCTGTATTCACTTAGTATTTGTAAAATGTGAAGCCCTGAGCCACTCCTACTGAAAATGGTTCAGTTCTTCCTGGTGGGAGGGCCAGCATCACTGTGCCAGCCAGCCAGCCAGACGGATGGTTGAACAGCCAGCCGTGGGAGTGTCGTACCCCTCTGTGAGGATACTATCAATGGGGACAGGAGACCTCCTGCAGTATTGTTTCTATAAGTGTGGCCCAAAAGGTGATTTTCTCATCGCAGGGGTTCTGGAGGTATGGCCCCCATCCTCTGCTGGGTCCCTGGCCCTCAGGGAAAGCATAGAGCCAGTCTGCTCTCTGCATGACCCAAGGCAGAGGGTGACACATCACAGTAGGTGGGTGGAGACACTGGCTGGTTTAAATCTGACATTAGGAGATTTACAAAAACATAATAAATAATACTACTTTCTGACTAATATTTTTGAAAATGTAGCTTTTTTCATAAGAATTGTTGGTATTTCTATGGGGTTTCATTACTATTAGTATTTTTAAAATTCTCAGTTTTAATTACAGATACATTTAATTTACTGACTACTTAAACTAGGTATGACCCACATAAATGAAAGATTTTTGTAGTACTCTCTAATATTTAGTAGCAAAAAAGGTCCTGAGATCAGAAGAATTTGGGAACTGTTACACTTTTATTTATTTATTTATTTTTGTCTTTTTGAAACAGTGTCTCACTATGGAGTTCAGGCTGGCCTTGAGGTCACTTTGTAGCCCAGGCTGGTCTTGAACTTACAGCGATCCTTCTGCCTCAACCTGTTGAGTGCCAAGATTACAGGTGTGCGTCACCACACCCAGCTACACTTTCAATTTTTAGAGTCTGATGGAGGTTTATCTTCAGAGTAAAAACCTAATGTTTATATTCATTATAGCAAATGCTATAATGAATGCTTAGGAACTTCTATAATCCTTAAAATTCAGACAAACAGTGTCTTTTTAAACCACCAAAACGTACTAGCCCCTATATCTTTTATCTTGTGTTTTAAAAAGCATATAGTTTCAGCTGTGCATTGTGGTAAGTGCCTGTAATTCCAGCACTTGGGAGGCTGAGGCAGGAGGATTGCTGTGAGTTTGAGGCCAGCCTGGGCTACATAGTGAGTTCAAGGCCAGCCTGAGCTACACTGAGACCCTGTCTCCAAAAAACAAAAACAAAAACAAGAACAAACCCAGAAGTGACTGGGATATAATCTCAGTGTGAAGATATATCCCTGGGTTCAATCCTCAGCACACAATCCGTCAATATCTGTAAATAACATCTATTACAACATGCCAAATTTCTTTTTCAATAAAATCTTTCTTACTGGCCCTCTTTTAGGTTTTAACCCTTCACCAATCTGATCTGACATTTTGTAGGTAAAGCTTCTTTCTAAGTCAGAGCTGAGCCAGAGCCCCACAAAGCTAGGAACTGGCTATTGCTTCATGCTACAGAATTCCATGGACACAGAACTATTCTTTCATAGAACTGCAACCCTAAGCCATTTGTTCCACAGTCTTCTAATTAAAGCCACCGAAAACATTGTCTTCATATATGTCACTAGTCAAGGAGAGCATGGCATTGATGAAGGGAGACTGAACAGAATGTCATTCAGACCAGTCCATTGGAGACATTGGGGTAAATCTGCAGGGATAAGGCGCATATTGAAGGTGGAGCTGTTGGTATATTTTATGACCACTGGCTTTGAGAGTGTAACCTGAGGTTACTCCTTGACAAGGGAGAATTATATATATTATCGACTCCTGACACTAGTGTCTAACTACTATTTTTTGATTTAAAGGAAAAATGACAGTGTCCGCTGAAACTTCTGTCTAGTAGAAAACCCTGTCTTCTAGGGCAAATGAACACGCATAGAGATGAAGTCGTAAAGTCTATGTAGCATCATGAATTAAGGAAGAAAGTTAATTTCAAATTAAAGGAATCAGACAAAAATGTGTAATTTTTTTTCTTCACAGTTTGTTTTTTTAGTGAAACCCTTTTTAGTTTCTTTACTGCTATTTCTGTTTAGTCTTTTTGACAGGGTAGTTATTTTCTTCATGGATTTTTAAAACCAGTGCTAAGTACTTAGCAAACACACTGAAATTACTCCTGCTCTTCAGTTTTAGGAATAAATTTTCTTGATGGAGACCTTTAAGTTGACACATTGCTAGTGTCACTGATTGTGTGAGGTTGTATTACCAACCTGGGAAGCAGTACTTTCGTATGTTACATTTTCATACATTTGAAATAATTGTTCTATTTTGTTTTAAAATTAGATCTCTTGATGGTGGTTTCTTTTGTTTGCTAGGTCTGCTTAAGAAATAACCCTCTTTACCACGCTGGTGCAGTGGCGTTTTCGGTTAGCGCTGGTATTCCGAAAGTGGGCGTCCTAATGGAGTCAGTGTGGAATATGAATGACAGCTGCAGGTTCCAACTCAGATCTCCTGAGAGCCTGAAAAGCATGGAAAAAGCTGGC
The DNA here is from genome assembly GCA_004027595.1 of Dinomys branickii. Taxonomy (NCBI): domain Eukaryota; kingdom Metazoa; phylum Chordata; class Mammalia; order Rodentia; family Dinomyidae; genus Dinomys; species Dinomys branickii. Next base: position 103,742 of record PVLD010000438.1, on the reverse strand, counting down.
AAAACGACTGAAGCCAAGTGAGTTCTGTCTGTGCTCACTGTGTGTATGTGGGGGGGACATCTAGGGCGATGTGAGTACATACAAAGACACGGAAAGCAAGACGTGCTGCACTTTGCTGTTCGCCACTTGGTTAATATTTGCATAGTTCAAATATTAACTAATATTAACTAGTGATTGTTCTTGTGAGTTTTTTGGCTATACTGGGTGCTGAATCCAGGACCTTGCACATGCTAGACAAGTGCTCTACCACTGAGCTACACTACCAGTTCCCGTCACGTTATTCTCCTTTTCTCCCCTCCCTTTCAGTTTTATTTTGAGGCAAGGTCTCACTGAGTTGCGTAGGCTGGCCTTGAATTTGAGATCCTCCTCTTCCCAAGCAGCTGGGATGACAGTGTGTGCCCTATGCCACACAGCATGTAGTTGCTTGTGATGGTGGCTAGGATGGCAGTGTAGGGTTCTCATTTCTGAGGTCCTTTCTTTGGTTGTTGTATTGTGTTCTTTGCAGGTGTTGGTTGCAGTATCAATATGTCCAGCTGGTGCCCTTTCCTCCTTTTCCCTTTTGTAATGTAATTTTTCTTGCCTTGTGTTTTCTTCTCTTTTCTTTCTCTCCCCTCCCCTCTCTCTTCTCTTTCATTCTGTCTGTCTGTCTGTCTCTGTCTTTGTTTTTGAGACAGGGTTTCCCTATGCAGTTTAGGTAGGCCTTGAACTTTGTAACCTCTTGCATCAGTCTCCCGATGTAATATTTCTTTTTTTTCTTTTTCTTTTTCTTTTTCTTTTTTCTTTTTATTTTATTTTTTAAATTTTATTTTAAAGACAAAAGAATGGAGACATATGAACCAGAAAAGCCATAAACAATATAGAAAATACAAAGTTATACAGAATATAGTAGGGAATTAGCACTGGATGTTGTATTACATAGTTATCTTCACATTAGTTAACACAAAAACATTAAAGGAAATACCAAATTATAGAGAAGATAGTAGGGAATTT